>JAJPUD010034948.1:383-10563 GCA_023553655.1 Myrmecobius fasciatus | reverse complement strand
TACCAAGATAAGGTCGAAATGGATTCATGATCTAGGCATAAAGAATAGAACAATGTAGGATGGTTTACCTCTCAGACCTGTGGAGGGGGAAGGAATTTGTGACCAAAGAAGAACTAGAGGTCATCATTAATCACAAAATAGATAAGTTTGACTACATCAAGTTACAAAGTTTTTGTAGAAACAAAATGAATGCAGACAAGATTAGAAGGGTAGCAGTAAACTGGGAAAATATTTTTACATTCAAAGGTTCTGATAAAGGCCTCATTTCTGAACTATATCGAGAATTGACTGAAATATATAAGAATTCAAGCCATTCTCCAATGGATAAATGGTCCAAATATATGAAAAGACAATTTTCAGATGAAGAAATTGAAACTATTTCCGGTCACATGAAAAGGTGCTCCAAGTCACTATTGATCAGAGAAATGCAAATTAAGACAACTCTGAGATACCACTACAGACCTGTCAGATTCGCTAAAATGACAGGAAATGATAATGATAACTGTTGGAGGGGATGTGGGAAAACTGGGACACTGATACATTGTTGGTGGAACTGTGAACAGATCCAACCATTCTGGAGAGCAATTTGGAGCTATGCTCAAAAAGTTATCAAAGTGTGCATACGTCAGTGTTGAAAGGTCACTCATATGTTTTGTAAATAAAAAGCTTTATATAAAAAAGTAAGTTAAATGTATAGATATGTATACATATATTGGATTTGTCATATAATTTAACATATTTAACATGTATTAGACTACCTGTCATCTAGGAGTGCGGTGGGGAGAAGGAGGGGAAAAGCTTGGAACAGAAAAAGTTTTTTCAAAAGTCAACGTAGCAAAATTACACACGTTCTATAAATAAAAAGCTTTAATAAAAAAAAAGAAAAAAATGAGTAAGAAGCAGAAGACAGCTCTTAACCATAGACAGCTTTTATGGTGAGAAAGAAGGGCAGACCCCAGATCCTGTGGTTCTAAAAGCAACTACAGTGGAAGCCACAAAGGGAGACATGAGCTAGTCCCAATTTCACAAGGCTTTCCTGGAAAATTGCATGAGGAATCTCAAAAGACAGCTAGATGATAAATGGGGAAATGAATTGAGATGAGTGCAAGAAGCCCTCCAAAAGAGATATGATAAAAACACCAAGGTACTGAAAAAAAAATTGGTGAATTGGAAATAAACAATAATGCCCTGAAAAACAAAACTGGCAAATTGGAAATAGACAAAAATGCATTGAAAAACAAAATTGGAGAACTGGAAATAGACAAAAATGCATTGAAAAACAAAATTGGGGAAGTGGATATACACAAAAATGAATTGAAAAAACAAAATTGGGGAATTGGAAAAAGTTTGCAATGAATGAATTGGCCAGTTACAAAAGGAGCTGAAAAATGTGACCAAAGAAAACAATACTTTATAAATTGGAACTGAACAAATGCAAGTGAATGACTCAATAAGACTTCAATAATCAGTCAAACAAAAACAAAACAATGAAATAATAGAAGAAAATATGAAATATCTCCTTGGAAAAACAACCGATTTGGGAAATAGATCTAGGAGAGAAAATGTAAGGATGATTGGACTTCCAGAAAGCCATGATGAAAAAAGGAATCTAAAGACTATCTTCCAGGAAATCCTGAAAGAAAATTGTCCTGAGGTTGTAGAATCAGAAGGCAAAATCACCATTGAAAGAATTCACCGATCACCTCCTGAAGGAGAACCCAAAATTAAAAACCCAAGGAATATCGTGGCTAAATTTCAGGACTATTGCACCAAGGAAAAGATATTGCTAGTAGCTAGAAAGAAACAATTAAAATACCGAGCATCTATAATTAGAATCACACACAATCGGTCAGCCTCCACACTGAAGGATGGAAGGTCCTAGAACCAGATGGTCCAAAAGGCAAAGGAACTTGGATTACAGCCAAGAATAACCTATCCAGACAGAATGAGCATTATCCTCCAGGGAAGAAGATGGTCATTTAATGATGTAGGTGAATTTCACCTATTTCTAATGAAAAGACCAGATCTAAACAAGAAATTTGACGTCCAAACACAGAATTCAAGAGAAGCATAAAAAGGTAAAAAGGAAAGGGTTCTTGAGAACTTTATTTCCATTATGGGGATACTTAAAGAGTGGGGGGTAGAATTTGATATTACTTCAATAATATGAAAAAGAAAACTAGAGGGGAAAAGGCTATCACACTGGGAAAAAGAGGGAAAAGGAAAAATAAGGTATAAAAAAGGAGGTAAAAATAAGGTAAAATCTCATAAAGAGGCATAGAAAACCTAATATAATTGAGAGAAAGAAGGGAGGGAGATAAGCATTGTGTAAATCTTACTCTCACCAGATTGGGCTCTAAAAGAATATATCAGACACATTTGGTTTCACAAAGAAACCTGTCCTTTCTTGCAGGGAAGTGGGAGAGAAAGGAGGAAAAGAAAGGGATAAACTAATAGAAGGGGAAATAAAAGAATAAAGGGAAAGAGTAAAAAAGGGGATCTCTAAAGGGGGGAGGGCTGTTTTGGGGGAGGTGGTCATCAAAAGCAAAATACTGAAAAGAGGGGAAGGGAGAAAGAGGAAAGAAAGGGAAAAACACAAGTTGGGTAAATATGATGGCAGGAAACACAGAATTAGTTATTTTAACTGTGAATGTGAATGGGATGAACTCTCCCATAAAGCGGAAGCAGATATGAGACTGGATTAAAAACCAGAATCCCACAATATATTGTCTACAAGAAACACATCTAAAGCATAGAGACACATAGAGGGTGAAGATAAAAGGTTGGAGCAGAACCTATTATGCTTCAGGTGAACCAAAAAAAGCAGGGGTAGCAATCCTTACCTCAGATCAAGTAAAAGCAAAGATAGATCTAATCAAAAGAGATAAGGAAGGAAACTATATTTTATTAAAGGGTACCATAGATAATGTAGCAATATCAATACTAAATATATAAACACCAAGTGCAATAGCATCCAAATTCCTAGGGGAGAAATTAAGAGAGATGCAAGAAGAAATAGACAGCCAAACTATACTACTGGGGGATCTCAACTTTGCTCTCTCAGAATTAGATAAATCAAATCACAAAATGAATAAGAAAGAAATTAGAGAGGCAAACAATTTTTTAGAAAAGTTAGGTATGATAAACCTGTGGAGAAAATTGAATGGAGACAGTAATTAGTTTACTTTTTTCTCAGCGGTCCATGGAACTTATACAAAAATGTATTAGGGCACAAAAACCTCAAAATCAAATGCAGGAAGGCAGAAATAGTAAATGCATCTTTTCAGATCATGATGCAATAAAAATGACATGCAATATAAGGCCAGGAGAAAATAGACCAAAAGTTAATTTGCAATTAAATATTCTAATCCTGAAGAATGAATGGGTAAAAGAGCAAATCATAGATACAATCAATAATTTCATCCAGGAGAATGACAATAATGAAATAACATACCAAAATTTGTGGGATATGGCCAAAGTGATTATAAGGAGCAATTTTATATCTGTTTTGTGATATTTGAATGGGTTCGGATTCGCTCCTATAAATGACGCTCTCAAACTCAAATGGAAACAAAAGTAAAAGTTTAATCATAAAAGGCACGGTATCGACAGTTTAGATTTATACAGGCGGCAAGACAAGACAATAATGACTAAAATTAAACCACTAATAATAAGGATAGATAGGGGGAGAGAATACATCACCAATTCAATGGAACCTCTGGCATCAAATGGCTGGGAGCCCCGTTTCAGCTCAATCTACTTGAATTGGGAGGTGTTCTTGCGCGAAGCGTCCTTCCACAAGTGAGGCTGAGCAGTAAGTTTAAAGTATGAGCTTTATATATGTTTCATACAAAAGAGGCTCTCAGCCAAAGGCTGTTACAGAGTTATGGTACGTATCCACAACATACGCAGTCTACATGACTAAAGTTAGTTACTTTGACCTGTTCCAGGATCCTGAGTTTGGCTTGTTTCTACCAAAGGTTTATGTTCAAAGGAGGAGCCACCTACCTTTGATCATAAACTGTCCCAGGAATGGCGAGTCCCTGGTTTCTGTTGCCAAGATTATACAGAGTCCATGGAACGGTCAAATGGAAGGGTCAGGTCTGTTAATATTGAAAGATCTTAGAAGGTTCAGGTCTGTTAATATTGAAAGATCTTACTACTTTAATCTGAAAATTAATATAGAATAGTAATTTTCTATTCATTTGGCCTTAAGATCATGAAGATAATAACAGGACTGAACCAATGGAGTAAATCTTGAGTAAAGGGATTTCATTTTCCAATACGTGTAACAATTACATAAACATAAGATTAATAATGAAATAGTCAACAATAATATAGGAACAGCTAGACTAGTAAAATATGTTTGTGCACTAGATGATTGAAAAAGGAAATCATACCAATGGTGGTTAGTGTCGGATGTTACTAAATGAGAGGCCTCAATAAGTCGTCCTGCAGTTATGTGAGTCTGTATTCGGTGTTCATTTAACGCGCGTTGATTAGACTCTAACAACTTTTTCAGGATAGAGGATTTAGTTAGGATATCTAGAAGAGGTTGTAAAGAAATATCAACAGGGGGAGGAGGAAGCAATTTGGGTACCCATGTCAAATTCTTGATTACATCTGTATCAGGGGAAAAATAAAAATCATCACCCTGCCAGTGCAGAAAGGTTACATTAGTTAAACAGCCAGAAAAAGGGGCAGTTTTACTAACAGAGAATAGATCAGTAGAATTATTAGAGGTTAAACATATATGCTGAGAAAAAACTTCATATATCATTGAAAAGTTATCTAAAGGATACAAAGTCAAATCACACAGATTGGATGAATGTGAGAGAAGGCAGGGTTCCATCTGCCGAGTCATCATCCCACAAACAATCCCTCTATTAGTTTCAACACAATCTGATAAAGTATGTGTTACATTGTCAGAATCTACATAATTTCCATATATATGAGGCAAAGCAAAGTAATTATACAAAACAAAAGGTATTACATGAAATTGACACATAATAGTCCATGCTTTAACTTGATAATATACAATAGTTCCCATACACCAAAAGGGAGTACATTCAGTATTTTCAGGTTGTCGTTTTTTCCATGCCTCTGGTAAATCAAATATTTGATCCCACATTTGAGTGTCCCCCTCTTGTAATAATCTTTGAGCATTTTCCCTTTGTATTAAAGTGTACATATTTTGTAGGGAACATTTAGTCCAATTAAATAGTTTCCCAATATTTTTCGCAAGTCCTAGACTAACAAGAGCACTATCATTAAAAACTTGTAGAAACTGGCCTTGATATGTCAAGGTATTTTGGTGAGGGAGGATCGTTGTGGGCAACCAATTAGCATTTATAGTCAAAGCTTGAGATACATCTTGTCCAGCACTGCGCAGTCTGCTGGCCAGAGTCTCAAGGTCTATAGAATTTACTATGCCCAAACCAGTTCCTGCCCCACCAAGCAAAGTATCATACCAAGCTCTCTTCCTCCTGTTACACATAGGCAAATGTGGGAAAGTTACATTATAATGAAATACAATCTTGTGTTGTGAAATTGAGGTGTTGGTGCAGGACTTTGGAACTCTTACTATTGCTGGGGGTCGTTCAGGGTCAGCAGGATTGTCCCACACTAGCTTGTTATACCATATTTTTCGACGCCTATCTATTATGGGAGTAGCATTATGACAATAAAGAAACTGGTTATTCATATCAGGCATTTTGATTGTGAATTTTACAGTCTGGTTGTATACAAGTGTCCAATTACTAAGTTCTCTTCTATTTCCCCGTAAGGTGGGGAAATCAGAGGGAAAGAACATATCTGTTACCGTACAGGAAACATTAGCTCCCTTTTCCGGAGTAACAGATATGTTAAATGCTGTAAGGTTAGTCTTTAATAAGAAAAAGATAGGGCGAGGGACTGTCCATAATTGAATGCCCTCAGGATAAGTCCAGTTCATGTAATTACACACCGATACAGGGGGGCATATGAAGTCTTCTTGAGTCTGGTTTCCAGGGGAATAATCCCAAGACATGTACGAGATTGGCGTGGTAAAAGGTCCTTCGATGTCCTTATGCATTTGGGTTCCAGGGGTCCATGTCCTTACCAGCAGACTGCCGCTCAATACTAGAAGACACTTAATTTCGTAAAAACATTTGGGTTAATGGAACATGATACCATTTATCATCACCAGAATAAACAACAATAGCAGTATTGGTGTTGCCTTGAGCTATTAATTCAGCTGGCCTTGGTTTATCAGTAGGGTATCTTTTAACCCATACTTTAGTGCCAGGAATGATTTTCTCTGGAGTCCAGTAGATTTCATTGGAACTTCCAAATTCCTGATCTCTTTTTGTGGTCTCATCAGGAGATTGTTTAACTTCAGCCCATTGTCCATCCAGATATGGTAAAATAACTATTTGACATATTCTTTCCCCTGTTTTGCAGGAGTAAACTTCAGTTTTGTGAGAATTAAGTAAGCATACTTTAATTTCTCCTCTGTAGTCATTATCAATGACTCCACCTAAAACATGCACTTGATGTTTCAAGGCTAATCCTGTCTTGGAAAACAATTGTCCATAATAACCAGGTGGTAATTTAATACCTATTCCAGTATGACGTAGCAGTTGGTCCTGAGGCTGGATATTTACATCATGAATCACATATAAGTCATATCCAGCTGACCATAGTGATGCCCTCCAGGGCTGTCTAGCATTATCATGCAGTTTCCACCATTGAATGGAGGGAACAGCAGAAACCTTCCTAATTTGTAAATTAGGTGTCATCATTCTAGATAAAGGAGTGCCTTCTCCATTAGCTAAAGGTCTATTATTCAGTTGTCTTAAAGCTTCAAATAAATTCTCCTTCCATTTTCCTAAATTGTTATCACTACTTAACTTTCTTAATTTTTCTTTTAGGAGGCCATTCATTCTTTCTATAAGCCCTGCTGCTTGTGGGTAATAGGGAATATGATAAATCCATTCAATATTATTATATGTACAATATGTATCAATTTCATTCCCTTTAAAATGTGTACCATTGTCACTTTGGATTTGCATGGGGGTACCATAATATAAAGAGATAATATCTAAAGTTTTACAGGTATTCTTCTGAGTGGCCCTTTTATAGGGACAAGCAATTAATACTCCAGAATAGGTATCCACACATGTGCAAGCATATTGACACCCTTGATTCATAGGTAAAGGTCCAATATAGTCTATTTGCCAAATTTGTGCCGGTAATGTTCCTCTAGCCAATTCTCCTGTCACCTTTCTAGGTAACGGTCGTTGGTTAAAAAGTTGACATTGGGGACATTCCTGAGCAATTTGTTTAAATATATCTAGAGGAAGATTAATTCCTCTATCTAATGCCCACCTGTATGAAGCGAGGGCGCCAAGATGTCCTGCAGTTGCATGGATCCATTTTCCTAATTGTTTATCATCCTCTTCTCGAGGGGCTATTTTCAAGGCTTTCCCTTGTATTTTAGAAAGTTCATCTGCCCGTGTATTATACTCACATTCCACAGAGTCTTTCTTCACATGAGCATCTACATGAAACACAGATACATTAGTATTCTGACACCACTCCCATATTTGTTTCCACAATTCTTTTCCCCAAACATCTTTGTCTCTAATTTTCCAGTCATGTTCCTTCCACATGGGCATCCAAACTACCAATCCGTTGGCAACAGCCCAAGAGCCAGTGAATAAATGACACTGTTCTCCTTGCTCCTTCCGTAAAACCTGGAAGGCAGCCATCAATTCAGCCCACTGACTGCTTTGGCCCTCCCCGGTTGTTTCCAACACAGTATTATTCATAGGATTATAAGCTACAGCCTTCCAATATCTTTTAGATCCTATATATTTAGCAGAGCCATCAGTAAACCATGCATGCTATTTTTGTTCTTGGGTCAAGGAGTCATATCCTTGATTCCAAGAGACAGGAGATTGTTTATACTGCTTGGGATGCTCCACTGCTTCATGATTATTAGGGAGTTCTAAAACTTTTTCATGTAAGGCAGACACTCCCTGCTTACCAGTTTTGACTCTATTTTGCAAATACCATTTCCATTTTATAATAGAAGATTCCTGTGCATGTCCAATCTTATGGGACACAGGAGTTCCTAATATCCAGCTCATTATAGGTATAGCTGGCCTTAAAATTACTTCATGATTCAAGGTTAAATATTCGGTCTCGACCAAAGCCCAATAGGCAGCTAATAATTGTTGTTCAAATGTAGTATAATTCTGGCCCGCGGGAGGTAACTTCCGAGACCAGAATCCAAGGGGAACGTTTTTTCCTTGTTGTTTTTGCCATAAGCTTCAATCAGCATAGCCATTCAATGTGGAGACCTGTAATTCAATCTGGCCCTCTTTTACAGGCCATAAATCTAAGGCTGTCTGAATAGCTGCTTTGGCCTCTTCAAAAGCTTGAGTTTCCTTATCCCCCCACTCAAACTCATATTTCTTCCTAGTAACCTTGTATAAGGGCTGTAATATTTGTCCTAAATGAGGAATATGATTTCTCCAAAATCCAAATAAGCCTATAAATTTCTGAGCTTCCTTTTTATTACGAGGGGGAGAAAAATCTAGTATCTTCTGTCTAGCTTTAGGTAATATTTCCCTATGCCCTCTGTTCCAAACTATTCCTAGAAATTTAACACTTTGAGCAGTTCCTTGTATTTTATCAGGGTTTATTTCCCATCCCTTTTTCTTCATATGTTCAATTAATTGGACTAGACGTTGCTCTACATACTGAGCTGTTTCTGCCTGAATCATTATATCATCAATATAGTGAGTTAGTTTTACATCTGGCCATTGCAATTCATCTAAATGTTCAGCTACAATTCTATGACAGATAGTAGGACTATGTAAATATCCCTGTGGAAGCCTAGTGAAAGTATATTGTCTTCCCTGCCAGGTAAAGGCAAACTGGTCCCATTGTTCAGGATTAATAGGAATGGAAAAGAAAGCATTAGCCAAGTCTATTACTGCATACCAAGAGCCAGGGTATGACTGTACTGCTTCTATTAAAGTAATAGTATCAGGGACTGCTGCATATAATGGGGGAGTAACTTTGTTCAATTGCCTATAATCAACAGTCATTCTCCAGGACCCATCAGTTTTCCTTACGGGCCATACAGGGTTATTCCAGGCAGTGGTAGTAGGAATCAGCACTCCAGCCTGAACATATTCTTTGATAGTCTGAGTAATTTCTTCAGTCCCTCCAGGAATTCTATATTGTTTCTGACTAACCATCTTAGTAGGGATAGGGACAGACACTGGGGGCATCAATAATTTTCCTACCACCACAGCTATTTTTAAAGTCCGTATAGCAAATTGATATTGACCATCTGGTAAATGCAAAGTCATTCCCTTTAATATGTCAATTCCTATTATATATTCGGGAATAGGTACAATTACCACTTTATATTCCTTTTTTGGAAATGTCCCAATTTTCATAACTAGGGATACTTGTTTAGCTCTCACTTCATGCCCGCCTAACCCTGAAATAGTAATTGGAATTCCATTCTTAAATTTAGTCGGGTTTCCATAAATTAATGTGGCCTCCGCCCCCGTGTCCACCAGGGCATTTGCCTTAGTAGTTGAGCCATTCTTCCAGAAAATAATTAACGGAACATGAGGTCTGTGGTCTGTATGTAATGTATGGACACGTAGGGTTTGGCCTTGATCCTAGTCTTCCTTAAAGGAATCCAAAGAAGGATAAAGGGAAGGAGGAGCGCTGGGAGTTACATTCAAAGCTGAAACCTGTCCCTGTTTGTTCACCTTCTTTTTATATAACTGATACATATCCGAAGTAGTGATTCCATCTATTTCTTCCCTCTTCAACCCTGCCTTAAGTAAAGCAGTAAACATTTCCTTTCTGGATATGCGATTATTAAAACCTGGTCTAGGCTTGATCCATTCCTTAGGGGTGGGGTCATTCACATCTTTAAATTCCCCCAAGTCCCCTAGCTGGGATAATTTGTCTATGACTGTTCCCAGAGACTCCCCTGTAGCCCCCACTAAGAGAGTTAAGAGTAAATGTTTATAGGCAGGAGGAGCCGATTTTACAACAGGGGCTCTATGTAAAGCCAACACGGGAGCGTCAGTATATGAATCAGCTTCTCCCATTAACATGGCAGTTTTCATAACCTCCTCTTTCATCCTCTGAATTCCATCCTTTA
>JAJPUD010034947.1:0-10564 GCA_023553655.1 Myrmecobius fasciatus | reverse complement strand
TTCGGAATATCTGGTTCCAGGCCCCTCAATGTGGAGGCTGACAGATAGTGTGTGATTCTAATGATTGATCCTCGGTATTTGAATTGTTTCTTTCTAGCTGCTAGCAGAATCTGTTCCTTGGTGCTATAGTCCTGAAATTTATCCACGATATTCTTTGTGGTTTTAATTTTGGGGTTTCTTTCAGGAGTTGATTGATGAATTCTTTCAATGGTGATTTTGCCTTTTGATTCTACAATCTCAGGGCAGTTTTCTTTCAGGATTTCCTGGAAGATAGTGTTTAGATTCTTTTTTTCATCCTGGCTTTCAGGAAGTCCAGTAATCCTTAGATTGTCTCTACTAGATCTATTCTCTAAGTCAGTTGTTTTTCCTAGGAGATATTTCATATTTTCTTCTATTTTTTCATTTTTTTTGTTTGATTGATTCTTGAAGTCTTAGTGAGTCATTCACTTGCATTTGTTCAATTCTTATTTTTAAAGTGTTGTTTTCTTCAGTTACCTTTTTAAGCTCCTTTTGTAACTGGCTAATTGAATTTTTTTGTTCATTGCACTCTTTTTCCACTTCACTAATTTTATTTTTCAATACATTGGTGTCTTTTTCATATTTCTTTTGCAGGGCATCATATCCTTCTTGCACTGATTTCAATTTATTTTCCCATTTATCCTCCAGCTCTCTTTCGAGGTTCTTTATGCAATCTTCCAGAAAGGCATTTTGAAAAAGTGACCAATGATGGTCTTTAATACCTTCTTCTGGTATTTTATCTAAAGGAACCTCAGGATCTGGGGTTATGGCTTCTTTGTCTTGATAAAAGCTGTCTATAGTGAGAGCTCTCTTTCCCTTCTTCATTTTTTTTTTTAGACAGCTTGAATATCTCTTTAAGGTAGGGGAAAAATGGCAGCTTAAAGGCGGCTGAATTTCTATGCCCTGGGGCAATTCGGCGAATTAACTTCAGGGGCTGGGCTGGTGGGGCTAGGACTAAGTTTTAATTACTCCTTAAACAAGGCAAGACTGCCAGAACACCTGCCCCCAAGCAGGGCAGAGTGTCCTGAGTGCTTCAGATGAGCTCCAGGTGTTTGGAATTTGGAGTTTGGAGTTTGGAATTTCTGCCAAGCTGAGCTGAGCTGAGTCCCACCCTCACTTCTGCCCTACACAGGAGTCTTCTATTTATCTCTCTGTCTGAGTTAGACAAACCTGATATGATGTTCTTCAGAAAAGTGTCCAAATATTTCTGAGTTCGTTGACATGAAGATCAGTTCAGAGGCTTATTTTATTGTTGATCTGAGAGAAGACCGGAGGAGAGTCAGAGAGTCACCTCTTCACTCCGCCATCTTGGCTCTCAGCCTCCATGTTCATTGCATTCTTTTTCCATTTTGCCAATTTTATTTTTCAGTGAATTGTTGTCTTTTTCCAATTCACCATTTTTATTTTCCAGTGAATTGGTGATTTTTTCCAATTCACTAATTTTGTTTTTCAGTGAATTGTTGTCTTTTTCCAATTCACCAATTTTTTTTTCAGTGAATTGTTTTTTTCCAATTCACCAGTCTTTTTGTCCATTTTTTTCACATCTCTGTTGCAGGGTGTTTTTTTCTTCTTGCAGTGATCTCAATGCATTTCTCCATTTTTCTTCTAACTGTCTTTTGATATTCTTCATGCAATCTTCTAGGTAAGCCTTCTGAAATGGGGACTAGCTCATGTCTGCCTTAGTGGCTTCATCTGGTATTGCATTCCCTTTAGGAGCCTCAGAATCTGGGGTCTGCCCTACTTTGTCTCGGTAAAAGTTGTCTATGGTGAGAGCTCTCTTCTGCGTCTTGCTCATGTTTTTGAGCTGAGGTGTGAATTACCAGCAGGGAATTCTGCAGCCATTTCAATCTGCCCTGGGGCAGTTTGCTGAGTTGACTTCTGGTACTGGGCTGGTCGGCTAGATCCGCACTAGAACCACGCTTTCAGCTGCTCTCAATCCACCCTTTACCAAAGGCAGATCTGTCAAAGCACCTGCCCGCAAGCAGTGCAAAGTGGCCCAGGTGTCTCCCAAGGACTTCCTGGGTGCCTAAAATCCGCCGCTATGTCGCAGCTCCGACTTCCACCCCGGCTGTGCCCTGGCGTCTGAACTCGGCCAGCTGCTGATTCCCCTGAGACTGACCTTCTTTTCCAAAGTAGATTTTTTATAGAAGTGTTTTATATTCCAAGTGTTTGGTGGAGCCCTCACTCCAGAACCAGTTCAGAGGCTCAGTTTGTCTGGGTCTGAGGGAAGGTCTCAGGAGCTCACAGAGAATGCTGTCTGCAGTTCACCATCTTGGACACCCCTATAATTCTTAGAGGAGAAATAGCTATACATCGGGGAACTAATCCCCCTGTGCTAGTTGGGAAAGAAGCCTCAAAAGGAGTATTATAGAAGTTAAAGCCTTTCTTAAAACTTAGTTCTACTTATGGATGAGTTAAGGTAAATAAACAGTTGTTCATGAAAAAGATGTAGAGTTAAGATAAATAAACATTTGTCCATGAAAAAGATGTAGAGGTTTTACAGGTACCACATACTTTAAGAACACTGATATTCAATGGTAATAGCATCCAAATGATTGTGAGAAGTCTTGAGTTCATATCACATAAGGTTAGATGAAAGTAGCTGAGCATATTTGGCCCAGAGAAGAAATGACTCCAGTGAAATAAGATAGACATCAAGTGTTTAAATTTCTGAAAAGTAGAGGAGGGATTGCATTAATTTTATGTGACTTTAACAGGCATTTAAATGGTATAGTGGATAGAGTGCTGGTGCTAGAGTCAGAAAGTCTTGTCTTTTTGGGTCGAAATCTAGTCTCAAATACAGATCATCTCTATTACCTGGGCAAGGCACTTAAGTTTATTTGCTTCTGTTTCCTTGTCTGTAAAATGAAATAGAAAAAAATCGACAACCATTCCAGCATCTTTGCCAAGTAAACCCCAAAAGAGTTCATGAAAAGTCCTGAAAAATATTGAACAACATATGATCCTGCAAGGCAGGAATAGCAGTAGTTGGTAGAAGTTGCAAGGAGAAAATTTAGGTTGAGTGTAATGGCAAACAAAATAAAACATCCTAACAATTATAGCTTTCTGAAAGTAGAATGATGTGCATCAAGATGTGGTGGCATTTCATGCTTTGGAAGTCATCAAGTAGAATGATTGTAGTGGGGGTTCCTTTTGCTTATGGGTCAGACAAGATAGTAGTATGTATGATGTAGAATGAAAGTAGAATGCTGTGCATCAAGATGTGGTGGCATTTCATGCTTTGGAAGTCAAGAGAATGATTGTAGTGGGGGTTCCTTTTGCTTATGGGTCAGACAAGATAGTTATTGATTTCTCTGCCAACTTTTGAATTGTATGGTTTTGTGAATCCTGGATTCTAGTTTTTACTCTAATACTCATTATTTAGTTGAGCAAACTTGAACAAATCACTTTTCTTTTACAGATTTCAAATTTTTCATATGTAAAATGAAATTTTTGTGCTAAATGGTTTCCAAAGTTGAAAATAGATTGATTCCATTCCATTTTGTAGATGAAAATTTTGCAGAGATAAATGGGAGACTCTAAATTGGGGTCTTTTATATCTCTGCTCTTTTTTAATGGCTCTAAAGATAATAAAATATTTGCAAAACAATTGTAAAAATGGTCTAGTTTAAAAGAGAAAGATATGAAGTCAGAAATATGTCAGAATTTAAGCAAGGGAAAAATGCAAACAAAGGAGAACAAGTAGTTATTGGCAAAATTCAAGTACAAAACTAGACAGATTCTATACAGAGGGGAGTCAAATACTTTTGTGTTTTCTCCAGGGTATACATTCTATTGTAATGGCTTTTTAATTGATCACCATATTCAATACTGAGAAAAGTGAGTGAGGGAAGAGAAATAAAATGTTCTTAGTCTCTTCCAATAGCTATTAGCTCAGAAATGGCACTAATAAAGGTGGTATTAGAAAGAATCAGAAAAATCACAATTACATTTACAGCCAGAAGAAATGAAGATTCAAAAGATTGCTAATAGGTAATAGGTTTATATCCTAAAATGAGAAATTGTATGGTTAAAACAGGTACACTTGGCTTTAAGGCACAGATGGTGAAAGGGTCTGAATGTTTTCCTTGGATAGAGATGAGAATTCTTGGGCCAGGCAAAAGAATTTAAGAATTGATACTAATGAATCAGTGTCTACCTCCAGTGAATGTAATTTATAAAAGCTATTTAAAGAGGTCTAGAGCCAGTCTTTTTCTTTTCTTTTCTTTTTTTTTGAGGATGTTGGTATTAAGTGAATTGCCCAGCAAGGCCACACAGACAGCTAGGAAGTGCAGATTTGAACTCAGGTACTCCTGACTTCAGGGCTGGTACTCTATCCACTGCAACACCTAGCTGCTCCTTAGAGCTACTCTTTCAACTCAACTCTTCACACCCATAGTGTATTTGATACAGCTAGACTCTGCTATAGCTGCTCACTCTGCTCACCTGTACTCTAGTTTTCTATTTTCTTTAATAAGGGAAATAATGTAAATCTCTTCCCCGACTAGAAATAGTGAAGGATGGTTTGTGAAGAGGATAGCTGGGCTAAAAAATGAAAACTCAATTATCTCAATTGCATATGAAAAAGCTAGCTTATCTCTAGAATTTATGTTATTTCTACATTGCCATTACCATCCCAGAAAGGGAACTGGAAAAATAGTTTCCAATTTGTTTTCTTTACTTTATTATAAGAATTATTATTTTAAAGATTATTACTGTGGACCCTATCTTTAGTTTTGCTTTTCAGGAACTGTAGTAATCACAGAAATAAAGATTTTCTTTGTGTCCCTTGTATCAACATCCCAACACTTAAAGATTTTTCAAAGCTGATATCAAAGGCCAAGAATTAGAAAGCTTCATAAAGCAAAAGAGGGCAGAAAACCTCAATGGAAGTAAGTAGTTAGCCTAATTTCCAGTGTTCAAAAGACCTCGTTCATATTAGCATCAGTCAAAATAGGTTAAAAATGTAGACACATAATCTAGTATTTATAAAATCCTTAATATTCATGAGTCTTTTAGAAGTAATATTGTCCAAATTATTGTTCCTGGACTGCCCTTCCAAGTAGTTTTTTGGCTTTAAATTTTTTTTAATTAAATATTTTCCCCTAGTTACATTAAAAAAATTTTCATTTGCTTTAAAGATTTTTGAGTTCTAGGTTTTTTCCCTTATCCTCAACTACAATTAAAAGACATCACATGTAAAGTTATGTAAACATTTTCACAAAAGTCAAGTTGTGAAAGAAACCTTAGATGTCCTATCCTAATGAAAATATAATCCTCAAGAAAAATTAAGTTAAAAATAAAGAGAGAGAGATAGAGAAAGAGAGAATGCTTTGAGCGGTATTCAGACTCGATCAGGTCCTACTCTGGGTTTGAATAGGATTTTTCATTCTAAGTCCTTTAGAGTAGGTGTAGATGATTGTACTTCTAAGAATAACAAAATCATTTAAAGCTGGTCATTCTAGAACATTGCTATTAATTTGTATACAGTATATTTCACTTTTTTTAGGGAGGATTTTCTAGGTTTCTTTTCCCTGAGAGCCTGCTGCTCATCATTTTCCAGAGAACAATAATATTACATCAGAGAAACTTACTTTGAATTTTTTTTTTACAATTACTATTGCTAATTGTATTTCCCCCATTTATTCTCTCACCTTTCACTCTGTCCCTTCTCAAAGTATTTTGTGACTGACTACTCCTTCCCCCAATATGCCCACTCTTTATTACCCCTCTTTCCCATATCCTATTCCCCCTCTTATTTTGCAACAGAGTAAGATAGATCTCTATACCTTTATTGAATATGTATGTTATTTCCTATGTGAGCCAATTTTGATGAGAATAAGATTCACTCAGTCACTCCCTCTTCTGCCTCTTCCCCTCTATTGTAAAAGATTTTTTTAACCTCTGTTTTATAGCAGATAATTTGCACCATTATACTTCTCCCTTTACCTTTCTCCCAGTACATTCCTCTCTTATCCCTTAATTTAATCATTAAAAAAGATATTATTCTTTCATATTCAAGTCATACCCATGCTCTCTCTATATACATACTCTTTTTAACTGCTATGATAATCAAACATTTCTAATGAGTTACAACTATCATCTTCCCAGGTAGATAAAAGTAAACAGATAAACTTTATTATATCCCTTATGATATCACTTTGTTGATTATCTCCTTATGCTTTTCCGAGTCCTGTATTTGAAAATAAAATTTTCCATTCATTTCTGGTCTTTTTATCACAAGTGCTTGAAAGCCTTGTCTTTCACTGAATACCTATTCCTCTGAAGGATTATATTCAGTTTTGCTGGGTAGGTGATTCTTGATTCTAGCTCCTAGCTCCATTGCTTTCTGGAATATCATATTCCAAGCCCATTGGTCCTTTAATGTAGAAGCAGGTAGATCTTGTGTTATCCTGACTGTGGCTCCACTTTACTTGATTTTTTTTTCTTTCTGGTGCCTGCAATAATTTCTCCTTGAGCTTGGAGTTCCAGAATTTGCCTATAATATTTCTGAGAGGTTTTATTTTGAGAACTCTTTCAAGAGGTGATTGGTGGATTCTTTCAATTTCTATTTTACCTTCTTGTTCTAGAATATCAAAACAGTTTTCCTTGACAATTTCTTAAAAAATGATATCCAGGATCTTTTTTGATTATACCTTTTAGGTTGACCAATAATTTTAAAATTCTCTCTCCTAGATCTATTTTCCAGGTCAATTGTTTTTCCAATGAGATATTTCACATTTTTTTTCTTTTTTTCATTTTTTGGTTTTGCTTTATTTTATCTTGATTTCTCATAAAGTCATTAGCTTCCATTTGCTCATTTTATTTTTTAAGGAATTATTTTCCTCAGTGAGTTTTTGTATTTCCTTTCCCAAATGGCTAATTTTGCTTTTTAAGGCATTCTTCTCCTTATTAGCTTTTTGAATTTCCTTTTGTACATCTCTCAATTCTTTCTCTAATTTGTCCTCTATCTCTCTTATTAATTTTCAAAGTCTCTTTTGATCTCTTCCACAAGTTGACCCCAGTTCATATTTTCCTGGGAGGCTTTGGATGTAGGAGCTTTGATTTTGTTATCATCTTCTGAGTGTGTTTTGATCCTCTTTGTCACTATAATAACTTTCAATGGTCAGAACTTTTTTTTGTTGTTGTTGTATGCTCACTTTCCTAACCTATTACTGGGCTTATAACTCTTAAGCAGGGTTCTATTTCCAGGAAGGAGGATGCATTGTCACAAGCTTCAGGGGTCTTGTGCAGCTGTGTTCAGAAATACTTCTAGGAATCTGACCACAAGCACTCTTTTCTGCCCTGGAGATATTAGGTCTGCCCCTGTTCCACTCTAACTGTAAGATCTAGAATGCTGGCTGGGGCTAGGGCTCTGTTGACTGGGGTTGTACTGGGACAGCACACAAGACTCTTATCTTGTTACACAGACCCTCTCTGCTTACCTTCTAAATCCTCCCTGGTATCTCTGGGTTGAGAAATCCAGAAATCTTCAGCATTTTTGATGGTTAAGAGGTCTCACTTCATTGATCCTGAGGTGAGGCCATAGTAGAGGTCAGTAGCAGGCTTGCACTGGAATTGCTTACTGGATTCCCACCTTGGTTCTACAGACATATTCTGATGACCTTCCAGCTCCTGTTTGGTATCTGAACTAAGAGATCTGGAAGCCATCAGTACTGCAGCTGATTCGGGGGTAGGGCTGGGCCAGGGGTGAGACTGGGTCAAGGGCTGCACACTGGACTTCCACTTTTTCTGCTAAACTAAGTTTCCTTTGGCTGGATAATGTTCTACTCTGTCTTTGAGGGTATTCTGATGCTCTAAAATTTATTTAGTCATTATTTAAAGGAGTTTGGAGCAGTTTGAGGGAGAGGTTGGGCAAGTTTGTACCTTTACTTCATGATCTTGGTTCCACCTCTGACCTTGCAATTCTTAATCCATTTTAGACAAATTTACATATTTGCTACTGTCAAGTATCCATCAGAAACAAGATTTTAACTTTATTAAACAGCAAACTATTTCCAACCTCAATAATTTTTTATCTTTCAACTGTTCCAAAAATTTCTCCCTTATCAGTAAGAAAAGGAAGTATCCAGAATGCAGAGAAATCTGTCTCTTATCAGAAGAGTCCCATGGGAAGTCAAAAAAGGTGGAAGCAAGGAAAATGCATTATCTCTTTATCTCAGAAATCTGAAATAAAAACACAAGAATTATTTAAGGTGTGTTGGATGGCAAGGACTCAGCTGCTGTTAAAGTTCCAATTCCTATCCTGGGAGAGATAGGAGACCAAAGAGATAAAATCTTTTAAAGTAAAGAAGAGATAATGATCATAACTATAACTATAATTATATATATAGGCATAGGTATATAAAGACACACACATATATATAGCTGTAGCTTTGTGTGTGTGTGTGTGTGTGTGTGTGTGTGTGTGTCTCCATGCTAGTTATCAGGACTGCTGAAGTCCTAGGGGACACTGGGCTACCTAAGAATTAGAATTCAAGCATGGTGTTTTGACATAGATATTATCAATCATCAATTAATAAAAATGTCTATTAAGTGCTTACTATATACCAGACAATGTGCTACATACTAGGCACTGAAGATATGAATACTAAGTTTAGAAAAAAAGTTCTCAATTTCTCAGAGTTTATATTCTACTTGATGATTTACAGATTAGTAAGTTTAGGACCTATGCAGTTATGGACAGTTATATATATATGGAAGATATAGAGAGGGTTATTACCAACAGAATCCTGGACATATTAAAATGAAATACAGAATAAGATTGTTGAAAGAAACATCTCTACATTCAACAAATGATTACCTTCCTCAAGAAAGTTTAAAATTCATAATCCTATTCATACATAACATGACCTCCAATTCTTTGATCCCTTCAATTAATGGTTGGGGTAATCTTCACTAAAGTACATTCTATCTTCTTTCCATCTTGACTCCTTGGTGAACAAAATCAACACTATACTCTTACTTATTTTCAATTTCCATCAAATAGCTTATTCTCTACTTCCTACAAACATGGCCACGTCTCCCCTGTTGTGAAGAAACCCTCTTTAATCTTTTGTTCCAGTTATCAATATACATTTCTTCTGCTCATTGCAGTTAAATTCCTCAAAAAAAAAACACAACTTTCTGCAATAGTTATCTCTGTTTTCTCTCATTCTTTTCTCAAACACTTACAATCTGGTTTCTGAAGCTGCTCTTTCCAAAGTTACTAATGATCTCTTAATTATCAATACCTATGACCATTATTCCATTCTCATTCTTCTTGACCTTTCTTCTGTTATTGGTACTGTTTATCACTTTCTGCTCTTTGATATGCTCTTCTCTCTAGGCTTTCTAGATTCTAATCTCTCCTGAATTTCATTCTATCTGACCGATTTCTCTTTCTCTGTCTATTCTGAGGAATCTTTCTCCAGATTATGCCCTTTAAGTAAAATTGTCCCTCATGGTTCTGTCCTGGTCCCTTTTTTTCTCCTCCTATACTCGTGATCTCATCAGTTCCCATTGATTTAATTTTTAATCTGTATTCTGATGAATCAAAAATCAACTTTACCTGCATAAATATATCTGCTGACCTCCAACCTCACATCTCTATCTACCTTTTTGATCTCTTTACAAGTAGACATCTTAAACACTACATATCTAAGACAGAAGTTATTATCTTTCTTTTTATTTTTTTATTAAAAGCTTTTTATTTAGAAAACATATGAGTGATTTTTCTACATTGACCTTTGCAAAAACTTTTTTTGTTCCAAGCTTTTCCCATCCTTCCCCCCACCCCCACCCCTAGATGACTGGTAATCTAATGCATGCTAAATATGATAAATTATATGACAAATCCAATATGTATATACATATCTATACAGTTATCTTACTGTACAAGAAACATCAGATCTAGAAAGAGAGAAGAAAAAAACAACCTAAGAAGGAAAGCAAAATGCATGGAAATATTCACAGAAAGTGTTAAAATGCTATGTTGTGGTGCACACTCAGTTCCCTCAGGCCTCTCTCTGGATGTATATGACTATCTTCATCACTGAACAATAGGAACTGGTTTGAATCACATCATTGTTGAAGAGAACCATGTCCATCAGAATTAATCATCGTATAGTCTTGTTGCTGTGTATAATGTTCTCCTTGTTTTGCTGATTTCACAAAGCATCAGTTCATGCAAGTCCCTCCAGGCCTCTCTAAAATCATCCTGCTGGTCGTTTCTCACAGAACAATAATATTCTATAACATCATTATACCATAATTTATTCAGCCATTCTCCAGAATGGTTGGATCTGTTCACAGTTCCACCAACAATGTATCAGTGATCCAGTTTTCCCACATCCCTTCCAATAGTTATCATTATCATTTCCTGTCATTTTAGCCAACCTGACAGGTGTGTAGTGGTATCTCAGAGTTGTCTTAATTTGCATTTCTCTGATCAATAGTGATTTGGAGCACCTTTTCATGTGACTAGAAATAGTTTTAATTTCTTCGCCTGAAAATTGTCTGTTCATATCTTTCGACCATTTATCAA
>JAJPUD010034945.1:0-10568 GCA_023553655.1 Myrmecobius fasciatus | reverse complement strand
TGCACATGTGGGTCCCTTTCCCTCCTTTAAAGTCTCTTTGGGATATAAGCCCAGTAGAAACATTACTGGGTCAAATGGTATGCACAGTTTGATAACTTTTTGAGCATAGTTCCAAATTGCTCTCCAGAATGGTTGGATCCGTTCACAGTTCCACCAACAATGTATCAGTGTCCCAGCCTTCCCACATCCCCTCCAACAGTTATCATTATCATTTCCAGTCATTTTAGCCAATCTGACAGATGTGTAGTGGTATCTCAGAGTTGTCTTAATTTGCATTTCAAAGGGGAAAATACTGATGGAAAGAATCCAACAATCACCTTTGGAAAGAGATCCCACAAGGAAAACCCCAAGGAACATTATTGCAAAACTCCAAAGCTACAATCTCAAGAGAAACCTGAAAAAGGTAAAAAGGAAAGAAAAAAATAACTCTTTTAAAAGTTAAAAAGTTCACATCGCTGTTGTGCTCCAGTTCCTGAATTGGAGCAGCCAATGTCAGTATCAGCTTCGAGTACCTCTCACTTCCTGTCGCCTCCACTGCACTTCGGACATCTCTGGATTAGACAGAGCAGTCAAACACCTCACGGAGTGTATGTTGCAGATCGTTATTTCCCGTTCCATCTCTCTCCCTCTGTCCCACTGCTACTCCCTCCTAACATTCTGTTCTTTCCTTATATATCCCTTGTTTCTGCCTTTGTCCATGTGCCCCAGCAATAGGTCAGTGATTGCAGCAAACACACTCTCGTTAATGGTGCGTGATCGATGCTTGTGCTGACAACAGGATATACTCCTGGACCTGTAATCAGCCAAGCAGAACATACGCCCGAGGGCCTCAATGTCCGTTCCCAGGAGCCTTATCACCAGAGCACTGAACACAAGGCCACATTCTTGAGTGTTCTGCATATATTACATGTTTCACACTCTTTACAATTTCAATACTTAACATAGTACACATCCCTATATGGGAAGTTAATATATTTAATTCTTGAGAACTGTATCTCTGATATAGGTTAACTTAGGGGATGCTGGTATGATTTGATTTTATTGTGATGATGTAAAAAAGAAACTAGAGGTGGAAAGGTGATTGCACTGGAAGAAGAGGAAAGAGGAGGTAAAAGCGGGTAAATAAATAATCTCATGAAGAGGCAAAAAAAATTCCTATTACAATTGTGGGAAAAAAGAAAAGGGGGTGAACATTGTATGAACTTTATTCTCGTTGAATTTGGCAGAAAGAGAGAATATCAGACTTACTTAGCTCACAGAGAAACTTATCTCACCCTTAGGGCCTCTAGGTGGCGCAGTGGATACAGCACCAGCTCTGAAGTCAGGAGGACCCGAGTTCAAATCTGAACTCAGACACTCAAGATTCCCTAGCTATGTGACCCTGAGTAAATCATTTAACCCCAATTGCCTCAGCAAAAAGCAAAAAAAAAAAAAAGAAAGAAAGAAAAAGAAAGAAACTTGTCTCACCCTGAGGGAAGTAGTAGAGGAAAGGGGAAAGGAAAAAAAAATAGTCTAAAAGAAGGGAGAACAGAAGTAGAATGGGAAAGGGATAAAAAGGGGAAGGGGTTGTAAAAAGAGAGGGCTGTTTGAAGGAGGTGATGGTAAGAAGCAAAGCACAGGGGAGAAGGGAAAGGGGAAAAGGAAAGAGGAAAAATATAACTTGAGGAAAATAAGATGATGGGAAATACAGAATTAGTAATTTAACCATGAATGTGTATGAAATGAAGTCTCCCGTAAAACAGAAGTGTATGACAGACTGGATAAAAAGTCAGAATCCTACAATTTTTGTTTATAAGAAACACATTTAAAGCAGGGTGGTATATATGGAATAAGGCTAAAAGGCTGGAGTAGAATCTACTATGCTTCAGCTAAAGCTAAAAAAAGGGGGGGGGGAAATGTAGCAATCCAAATCTCAGATAAAGCAAAAGCAAAAATAGATCTTATTAAAAGAGATGAGAAAAGAAAATATATTTTGATAAAGGACACCATAGACAATGAAGTAAAATAAATCCTAAACATATATGCACCAAGTGGTATAGCATTGAAATTCCTTGAGAAGTTAAAAGGACTGGAAGAAGAAATAGACAGCTAAACTCTACTAGTAGAGGATGTCAATCTTGCCTCTATTAGAACAAGATAAATCAAACCACAAAATTAATAAGAAAGAAGCTAAGGAGATAAACAGAATTTTAGAAAAGTTAGGTATGATAGACCTTTGGAGAAAATTGAATGGAGTTAGAAAGGAATATACTTTTTTCTCAGCAGTATATGGAACCTACAAAAATAAAAAAATTGACCATGTAATATATGTCCATAAAAACCTCAAAAACAAATGCGGAAAAGCAGAAATAGTGAAAGCATTTTTTCAGCTCATGATGCAATAAAATTACATGTAATAAAAGGTCAGGAGAAAATAGGCCAAAAATTAATTGGAAATAAAATAAACTAATCTTAAAGAATGAGTGGGTGAAACAACAAATCATAGACACAATTGATAATTTCATCCAAGAGAATGACAATAATGAGACAACATGCCACAATTTATGGGATGCAGCCAAAGCACTACTTACGGGAAATTTTACATCTTTAGATGCTTACTTGCATAAAATAGAGAAAGAGAAGGTAAATGAATTGGGCATGCAACTAAAAAAAAGCTAGAAAAAGAACAACCAATTAAATACCAAACCAGAAATTCTGACAATAAAGGGGGAGACTAATAAAATTAAAAATAAGAAACCCATTGAACTTATAAACAAAACTAATGGTCAGTTTTATGAAAAAAACAACAAAATAGATAAACTTTAGTTAATTTGATTAGAAAAAGGAAAGAAGAAAATGAAATTGTTAATATTAAAAATGAAAAGAGTGATCATTTTAGAGTAATAATTAGGAACTATTTTGCCCAACTACCAATAAATCTGATAATCTTAGGGAAAAATATAGATTGCCCATATTAACAAAGGAGGGAATAAATTACTTATATAGTGCCTATTTTAGAAGAAGAAATGAATAAACTATTAATCAACTCCCTGAGAAAAAATCTCCAAGGCCAGAAAGATTTACATGTGAATTCTATCACATATTTAAAGAACAATTAATTCCAGTACTATGCAAACTTTTGGGAAAAGGGGGGAGTGCGAAAGGAGTCCTACCAAATTTCTTTCAAGATACAGATTTTGCTCTTGATAGGTCAAAACAGAGAATGAAAATTATAACCCAATTTCCCTAATGAATATTGATGCAAAAATCTTAAATAAAATATTAGTAAAGAAATTACAGCAAGTCATCCCTAGGATAATAAACCATGACCAAGTAGGATTTATACCAGGAATGCAAAGTTGGTTCAATATTAGGGAAATTGTTAGCATAATTGACTATATCAATAACCAAACTAACAAAAATCATATAATTATCTCAATAGATCTAGAAAAAGCATTTGACAAAATCCAGCACTCATTCCTATTAAAAACACTAGAGAATATTGGAATAAATGGAGTTTTCCTTAAAGTGATCAGTAGCATCTATTTAAAACCATCAGCAAGCATTACATTTAATGTGGGCAAACTAGAACTATTCCCAATAAGTTCAGGGGTGAAACAAAGTTGCCCATCATTACTATTCAATATTGTACTAGAAATGTTTGCTTTGCCAATTAGAGAAGAAAGAAAAAGAGATTAAAGAATTAAAGTAGGTACTGATCAGTTCACAGCTCTACCAACAATGTATTACTGTCCCAGGTATGTAGTGGTACCTCAGAGTTGTCTTAATTTGCATTTCTCTGAACAATAGTGACTTAGAGCACCTTTTCATATGTATAGAAATAATTCCAATTTATTCACTTTAAAAATGTCTATTCGTATCTTCTGACCATTTATCAGTTGGAGAATGGCTTGAATTCTTATAAATTTGAATCAATTCTCTCATATTTTTTAAAAGAAGCCTTTATCAGAACCCTTGAATGTAAAATTTTTTTCCCAGTTTATTATTTCCCTTCTAATCTTGTCTGCAACCAGTAATGCTCCTAATATCAAATCAGTCCTGATAAAAACCCTATATGTTTTTTAGTTCTTACCTTGCTATATATTGCTGTAATCCGTTGCTAGCATTTTACTTAAAATATTTCATTGACAGTTATTACAGAAATTGATTTGTAATTTTCCTCTGGTTTAGTAATAAAGCCATATTTTTGTCATAAAAAGAATTTGGTAGAACTCCTTCAATTATTTGTAAAATTGAGATTAATAGTAGAATTCCTTGCAAATCTATCTAATCCAGAATTTTTTTTTCTTAAGAAGGTCATTAATGAGTTATTCAATTTCTTTTCTAAGAAAAGGTTAAGTATTCTAATTCTTCTTCTGTTCATCTGGGCAGTGTATATTTTGTAAATACTTTCAATCTCACTTAGATCATCAATTTTTCTGGCATATAATTGAACAAAATAGCAATTGTTTTAATTTCATCTTCATTGGTGGTGCATTAATGTTTTATTTTTGAATTTAATTTTCTTCTTTTATTAATTCAAATTAAACAGTGGTCTATTTTTTCATAAAACCAGCTCCTAGTTTTATTTGTTAGTTTAGTTTTTTAAAACTTTTACTTTTACAAACATCTTTTTTCTTTATTTTCAGAATTCCTATTTTGGTGTTTCATTGGGATTTAGTTGTATGCCCAATTCAATGATGTGCTATACTTGTTTAGAGATATAAATTTTCCTTAGCTGTCCCTAAATACAGCTTTGACTGCCACTACTTTTGTAACCACCATCTGATCTCAACATTAGTGTTTCATCCACATGAGCTCTAGGCCAACCTTCATCCCCTGTCACATATTCTTTTTCTAGGTACTATGTCATTTTGGGTTAGAAAATTGTATCACTCTAACTTTTTCTTTACTCTGCCACTCCAGAATTTGATTTGAAGTGTTATTTTATAATTGTTTGGAGGAGAGCACTCAGCTGAGTGTTTTCTCTGGTATTTCATCCTGGTTCCATTTCTGGAAATCCCACATTGATATATTATCAAAAGGTTTTACATTTATGTCATAATCCTTATTATGTTCATCTTTTCAGATCTGATTTTTTAAACTTTTGTAAAATAAGTTATTGTGAGAAGTATAGTTTGAAATAATAGAATTTTACAATTTGGGGCCTTTGAAGTACTCACTTAACTTGGTTTTATTATGGAGTTAACTCTAGAAGAGAAGAACAAGAAGAGACATTTTACAGTGTATATAGAACAGATGCTAAAAATGTAACTGAAAAAAAATTCACATGGTTGCAAAATTTTGTAGAAGGCAATGTATTTTGGCTTAAAGGTATCCTGAGGGATAAAGTACCAAATGGCTAATTATTCAAGTATAACTATGACTCCATATTTGGATCCTATTTCTGAATACATCCTTCTAAATCAGAGAACAACTTCTGTATGCTTCACACCAATTTTAAAGTAACTTTCACAATATGCCTTGATAGGCCATATTTTAATTATGCATTGATTTCTATTCTTGTGGATGACCCAATATCATCCAAGACAGTGTGCCAATTTTAGAAATCTTACTCTTTTTGCAACTTAATGATTCAAATTGTTTTGAGGGGAATTGTTCTTCTTCACTTCAGTTATAGAAAAAGAAGGTGGCATTCCCCCTTTCAATTCCTTAAGTTGAAAAAGTTCTGTAGGGAATATTCTGGCTTCAAAGAAAACTGTCAGAAGAAAGTAGGAGAAATGAGGCTTGAGCTTCTAATCAAAGAGAACATAATCAAGGACTGGAAAAGAAATGCAAATTATCAAAAGAATATTTCCCGTGGTAGCAATTTCAGACCAAAGCCTGTTAAGTTACTTTTTAATGTTGTTCAAGACTTGTTTAACCTTATGCATTGCTGCATAGATCTGAAAGATTGGCTCTGACTTTTATTCTTAGACCTCCATCTTCCTTATTTGAAAATGCATTTCTCTTGATGGGTAAGGCCCTTAGATATATAGATCTTCAGGAGGTTGGATGCTGGAAATGTGTTTTGATGGGAGATGAGCAGAGCTCACTGTTTTTATTTTGTAAATTTCAAATTTCTTATGGTTAGGAAAAAGTAGCTAGCTGAAAATTGAGGAATGGGGACTATAATCAGTGTGATTTATCACCTTTTTTGTTTCCCTCCTTTATTCTTTTTCTCTTTCTGTCAAGGCATTGGGATTTTATTTTGAGAAAGGCATTCAAACTAGAAGATCACTGATATATGTAATCTAAGGAATATAACCTGGGGATAGAGAGAGTGATCTTTCATTAGGTAGCATGGGTGACAATTATCCTATTCTATTTGTGGAGGCTATGCTAATATATCAAGAGTCACATAGTATTAACATTTTATGAGATAGGTTTAACAGTCCTGAGACTAAATATAGATATACAGATATTCAGAGTACTACAAACAAACAAGCTATATTGTGGGAATTACAGGCATTTTTTCCCCAAAATCTCAGTTGTTATAGAGCTAATTATTTTAAAGTTGGTTCTTTTCACCCATGAAATAATAATATTTCTGTGTAGAGTGTCATTCTTCAGTCCTCTAATATTTTTATTTTCTAGGAGGGCAAGGTTGGTATGCAGAATTTGGTATTTGAGCAGGGTGTAATTCTCAGCAGGCATCAAGGATTCATACCTAAAGAGTGAACATCATGTTTGGTCCAGAGTCTTCATGAGGCATAATTGCCTTTTGTAGTGGCTAAATCACAATAAAGTTTGCTATTTGCAAGAAGTGGTAACTAGAGTGAGAGTAGGAGGACAGTCTATTGAATAGCCTCAAAGGTCCTTTGTTGCTTCAGAACCAAAGTAAGACTTTCTAACTTCTGTATGATCTTAAAATCAGACTCAGCAGTTTTTGAAGATAAGGGATATCAAAACCTCAAAACCCAGTTATCTAATAAGTACTGAACCTCCTTTAAAGAGGTTATAGGAACAGGAAAAATAATAATTATAATAACAACTACACTTACATAGTACTTTAATATTTGCAAAGTACTATGCAATTATTATTTCATAATAACCTAGCAATTATACTGGGAGGTATCTACTATTCTTATTCAGTTCAGGAAACTGAAGCAGATAAGTTGTGATTTGCCCACCATTACACTAGTGTCTGACTCTGGAACTCAAGTCTTTCTGATTCCAGGTTCAGCATGCTGTACTGGCTGTTGCTTAAACAGATCTGTAATACGTATCAGAATTTTAAAATCCAAATTATATTCATGTATTTAATAGATTTTCCAGGGCTTAGACTTTAACTAGTTAGTCTCATCCAGCTGCATCTAGTCAAGGTGTTAGATAGGAAAATGTTGCCTGTAGTAAAATGTAATGAAGTCTCTGGAGAGAAACCAAAAAAAATTCAGCACCCTAAAATCAATATGATGATGTATCTGTCTAAAATTAGATGTTTGTTTTGTACTTGAAATTTTTCCCATTTGATAGCACATAGTAGAATTCATGATCAACTGGCATCACTTTTGAGAACCCAGGGTCACCTAGCTCACATCATCAGGAAACATAAAAAAGTAAGACTTTCACTCAAAATTCACCAGTAAAAAAAAAAGATGAGTGGAACCTAGATCTATATGAACATAAACATAATATTGTGCTCCATTTCAATTTAGCTGAAAAAAATCCTGAAATGAACCTTGAAAAGTAAAATACTTCTCACTTATGCTTTTTTTAATCTCAGTACTTTCAAATAAAAATGAGTCTTTTAAAGATTTGTAGGCAATGAGAAAAGCCAGACATATATCACTTTCAACCAAGATAGTTTGTTTACAATCTAATTTTGTCCATTTGTCTGTGATTGTACCTGAAAAGGAAAGAAAAGCATTCCTTAACTCCTGGAAATTCTATGCCTTTTGCTCATTGAAAACTATAAAATTCCTGTGTTCAAAGTAACTTTGCTTTTTTTTGCCATTTTTCAAAAACTTTTATTTCTCACAGCCTAAAGTACTAACTGGATGCACACAATCCCCAATCGGAATGGGCTTGGGATGTATACAATAGCGGCAGTAACAGTATGCATACCATGAATGGAATAGGCTTAAGACAACATTGCAGGGTCAGTATAATCAAAGAGCAATAACTGACCTTATCTGTAGAAGCACCTCACAGGTGTGATACTCAAATAAGTCGAAGAACAGAAATAGTCAACGTCACTCTATGATATAGCTTGTCACTTTGATCTAGTGTGTGAGCCTAAGTTCATCTTCTCATGAGAAACTTACAGAGTCCTCTTTGGTTCAGCACTCCTATCCCCAATCCTACCCTCACTCCTCACCCATGGCTGGTGGGTAATATGCCCCAAAACCTTTGTAGGAAACCAGGCGGAGAAATTGCCCAAGAATGTTCAGATTTGAACTTATGTTTTTAAATTCTAACTCCACAATCCTTTCCATTTGTTCTTCCAATTACCACAACCTCATTTCCCTTGATGAAATCT
The DNA here is from genome assembly GCA_023553655.1 of Myrmecobius fasciatus. Taxonomy (NCBI): domain Eukaryota; kingdom Metazoa; phylum Chordata; class Mammalia; order Dasyuromorphia; family Myrmecobiidae; genus Myrmecobius; species Myrmecobius fasciatus. The sequence goes on along the minus strand of JAJPUD010034945.1, from coordinate 2,107 downwards.
TAAAGCTTGATATGGGAACAAGAAGTAATTCAATAGTTTTTTTTTTTTTTTTTTTTTTTTGTTTTTACAGTGTATTTTTTAACTTTCCTTGCCAGGACCACATGGCATGATCCATTAGAGTGTTAGCACCTTGAAAGCAGGGTATATATCCAATTGGAATTTGAGTGCTGGAATAATGATTTTGTGTTGCTTTGTGTCCCCAGGGATTTTCACAAAGTCTGGCATTGATTATAGTAAGCACTTAAGGTTTGTTGATTAACTTTGCTGATTAGGAACAACTTACTTGTGAAATCATCCTAAACCACTAAGAGAGATCTAGGCTTTTACGGATAGGGCAAAAAAATGTGGGATTTAAAATTGAATTAGCCAGGTAGTTCACACCTTGGAGATGCAAATTAGGAGGGGTGGGGAAGTGTCTGGGAAATATAAAAGTTGAGACCCAATTCAACCTTAGTGGCAGTTGTGTGCTTTCTTTGAATTAAAATGTTTCCACTAAATGTTTTCCAGGGGGACAGATACTTCCAAAGAGATGAAAGGTAAGTTTCTCAGCAAATTTCCTTTATTATCAGAGACCAAAGATGTAAAGTTGACTGGAAACCTTAAAGGTTACCTAGTTCTACAACCTCATTTTATAGGTGTACAAACTAAGGTTAAGAGAGTTAAATGATATGGCTAACCAGACAAGAAGTTCAACTAGGATTGGAGCCTCAGCACTTTGACTCCAAATGCTGGTTACTTCCTCTTTAATGTATCATTGTTTTATTATAAAAATTGAGAACATTTGAGAGAAAGTCTAAACCAATGAAAAGGGGTTTGATTGTTGTTATTTACTCATGTTGGACTCTTCGTGACTATTCCTGAGGGTTTTCTTAGTAGAGATACTAAAATAGTTTGCCATTTCTTCTCCATCTCATTTTAGAGATGAGGAAACTGAGGCAAACAAGATGAAGTGATTTGCCCAGGGTGGCAACTGATGTGGAAGCTAAAACTCTAATTAGTTCATCCAGCCCCTATTGTCAGAAGCCTAATCCACCCACCCTGTTTCCATTGTTACATAGAGATAGATGGACTTCTGAGACTGTCTTGATTAATATAGCTTGAGAGAGGTCTGGGATCTAGCCAGTCATGTAAACTCCACCTGGCTCCTCTGGAACATTCCCTGGCCTCTCCCTAGTTCCTCCCCAACCCTTCCCTTTTTCTTTCCCCTATTTCCCATACCCTGCTCTTACTCCTCCTCTTCCCTGAATCTTTAAAGGGTTCCAAAGTGCCAAGAATGCAATTTAATCATTTGATTCTGCTTTGCCTCTTGTCATGTCTGATTGAACCTGTGAGCTATTTCATTTGACACATCTCTTTCCTGTGATAAATATCTCACTTAGATGTTTCTGGTCTCTTGAATTACTTTCTCCTAGTCTAACAACCTAAAATTATGCTTTCCTATCTTATTATTTTTGAATGATCTAAAATTATACTCTCCCAATCCAATTCAACACAGATAGGGCAGATATGAACGCAGGAAGAGTGATTTTGTGCAGTACAGGGGTTCTTAAACTTTTTCCACTCATAACCCCTATTTCCTGAGAAATGTTTTAAATAGTCTCAGGTATTCAAACATTTGCTGATAATAAATCATACTTTTGCTACCCCCACCTTCAGTTACATGACCCCATATGGGAGTGCAACTCACAGTTTAAGAAGTTTTGCATTAGAGAAAAAAATGGTAAGATTGATTCATATAAATTTATGTTATTTTACCAGGTATGTCAGTGTTCTTGTTCATCTTGCTGTGGTAAAAAGATCTCCATACATTTACTGCATATTTTCATTGTGTTATACAATTATGTCCTCCAAGTATAGTGCAAGTTTCATGGAATCCTCTGAATAAGAACATTACATAAATATATACCATTGTAACAGAGCTTTTATAAAAGTAGTTTAGGACACAAGGAAATGTTAAGTAATTTTTGAAGGTAGAAATTCAAAGTACAACCTTTACAAATCATCCCTTGAAAAAATTTTAATGAATATTGAGATCACAAGATGATAGATTAGAAGAGATATTTACTGGTATCAAGTGTATGTCAGACAGGTATAAGTTTTGGGAATA
>JAJPUD010034943.1:0-10569 GCA_023553655.1 Myrmecobius fasciatus | reverse complement strand
GTGCTCACCACCCCCTGGTAGCCAAATTTTAACTCTGGTGAGCACTCTGACAGCCGTGCTCACCACCCTCCGGTAGCCAAGTTTTAACTTTAGGCTCATCCACTGGGCCTCCTCTTCTTCGACCTCTGCACATCTTCCCACTTGCCTCACCATTCCAGGCCCCAAACTTACCTTTCACAACAAAGAGGCGTCCAAGGGTCTCTGGGTAATTCTCCTCAAACATGCAGAGGAACTGGGGGAGGTGGGTTGAAGGTAGAATGAAGAGACCTGTTACATTCGTAGCCTCTTTCTTTCCCTAGGAAGGGCTGCACCAAGCCTCAGCTCCAGCCCCATCTAGAGTCCTCCTGCCCCTTCTCCGGGGGACTGGCGGGGGAGACTTGGCCGCTATTGTACCCACTCCCCAGCCCCGGCCTCCACCTGGGCAGCCGGGGCAGAGGCTGGACATCATCTACAAGTGAAGCAGCTGGCCGCCCCCTCCCATCTCCCTCGTCTATGGCCAATGACTGAGAAACAGTGTCAGAGGCCCCGATCTAGCACTCAGAAGCCCTTATACGTGAGCAAACAGTCCCAGATGCACTAGACCCAAGATCTGCAGTTGGGAGGGAGCTCAGAGGTCCCATCTAGGCCCAACCTTTCCTCAACAAGAATGCCCTGCATTGTATCAACTGGTTGTATAGCCCCTACTCGAATCCCCCAGGGATGGGGAACTCACTACGTAGAGGTGGCCCAGTAGTCTGGAGTCAGGAAGACCCGAGTTTAAATCCCGAATCAGGGATTTGCTAGCTGTGTGACCCTGGGTAAGTCACTCCACTTGTATTTGCCTCAGTTTCCTCCACTGTAAAAACAGGGATCATAATAGCGCCTACCTCCCAGGGTTGTTGTGAGGATCAAATGGGAAATTTGTTAAGCGCTTAGCACTGTGCTTGGTATATAGTAGGCACTTAATGAATGCTTATTCCCTTCCCCATGACAGCTAGAAGCCCTGGTGCTCTTACCTCCCCATAGAGTTCCACAGCAGGCTTCCAGAGGTGCTTAAGGCCCAGCCCCTCACAGTCATACACCATGGTTATGGTTTCGACTTTCTTCCCCATCTGTGGGAGACGGGAAAGGAACTGCCTCTTAGAACCGCATCCTCCTTCCCTCCTTTACCTGCTTGCTCAGGGTCCTGCCATGTCCGGGCTGGGAGGGAGCTTAGAACAGGGGATGTCAGAGCTGGGAGGGGGCTTAGAACAGGGGATGTCAGGGCTGGGAGGGAGCTTAGAACAGGGGATGTCAGGGCTGGGAGGGTTCTTAGAACAGTGGATGTCAGAGCTGGGAGGGAGCTTAGAACAGGGAATGTCAGGGCTGGGAGGGTTCTTAGAACACCGAGCCTGATTTCCCAGAATTTCCCAGAAAGGGAAGAGGCAATTTGCCAAGTAGCAAGTTCCTGAGAGTGAAGAATAAAATCCACACCTCCCGAACGCCAACACAGAAATTAAATCTAGCACCCTCCGCCTGACATTTAGCGCCCTTCCTAGCACGGCCCCTTCTTCCCTTTTCGTCCCCTCACATTTCCTCTCCCCCCAGTGGCGCGCCATTTCCCCCCCCTCCAAGCCTCTGTACTGGCTGTGCCCCACACCTGGGCTTCCTTCAGCTCCAGGCCCCCCCTTCTGGAGGCCCCTCCAGGGTCCCCGCCACCGGGGGGCCCCCGGCCCCCCGCCTTCTCCCTCCACCTCCACCCACCTTCTCTGACTGCTGGGCACACACCAGCCGGAGCATCTCGCAGTCTCTCATCTTGGTCCTGAGCAGGTCCTGCTTGGAGGCCGACAGCAGCAGGCCCCTGACGTCCAGGGGCCCGATGACGTCATACCAGACGGGACAGCCGTTGAGGTCAAAGCCGCACAGCCCCCCGGACAAGTACTTCTGGATCACCTGGGCGGAGATAGGGGCCACCCCTCTCAGTGTCTCAGCCAAGGCCCGGCTCGGGAGGGGGCCCAGGATGGAGGAGCAAGGGAATTAGGGGACCTCCCAGCTCCCTGGCTGGGTTCTAGTACGGGAGGGTTCTAGTGTCCCAGGCCCTTTGGGAACTGGTCGGACTGGACCTGGGGGGGATGCGGGGCTGGGGGTGCTGTTCATCCTCCTCACCTCTGGGGGCTGCCAACTCATAATATTTTCAAGATCCTTTTGTTTCCGGAACTCCACATGCTGTGAAAACACAAGTGTATACAGAAAGAGAGAGACAGACAGAGAGAGGCAGAGACACAGAGACAGAGAGATACAGAAAGAGAAACAAAGAGAAACAGAGAAAAGGAGACAAAGAGGGAGAGAGGGACAGAGACAGAGACAGACAGACGGGGAAATAGAGACAGAAAGGGAGGGAGACAGGGAGGGAGGCAGCATGTTCTGAAAGCATCCTTTCCCACAAGGACCGCTGCAACTTCCAGCGCCGTGGGTTAAGCCAACTCAGCCAGGAGCCACAAGAGCTGGATTCAAATTCTCATTCCACCGTATCCCGACTGTGATTTTAGCTCAGCCTTTGCCCCTCTGAGCTCCAGGCCCCCCGTGTGCTCCCTCCCTCACTGGGATGCTTTCCTTACAAGGAGAGAGCTTTGAAAAATGGAGTTCCCTCTAAAATTGGGGCCATTTCCCATGGATCTCCTGAGGCAGGCAGAAGGCTCCTTCTCCGCCCCTTCCCTCTCCCTGAGAGCAGCGTTTCTAGTGACCCTGAAAGGGATTCCGTGTCCTTGTGACCAACGATAATAAAAACAGCCTCAATGGGCAGTCGGGCCCGAAATCGAGGGACAATCCCGGACAGCCTCCCAGCTCCCCTGATGGCCGTGCAATGTCTCTAATTGGCTGGGCCAAGATGGCTGGGGTGAGGCCCCCAAAATGCTCCTGAGGACTCCCTGAGAAAATGGCCAGGAGTCAGTCCCAGGGAGGAGTCACTCTTGGGGCTGCAATCTGCAATGGGGAAGGGCAAAGCCAAGAACCAGAAGAATAATCACCCCACAATGGCTATAGTGCTTTCATGCCTGCCCTTCACAAACATGGAGCCTCATTGTGGGCTGCACTCTCCCAGTCAAGGGGCACAGGCCCAAGAGGAAGATGGTCATGTGTCACTCACTCAGAAAAATCTGGGTTCAAATCCCACCCACCCTCTAACACTTAACTGCTACATAGCTAAAGGTAAGTCACCTGACTACAAGTCTCAGTTGAAAAAGGGGACCCCCTACCTCCCAGAGGTGGGGGGAGGAAAGCCCCTTGCCTAATGCTCCCCAAATGGAAGTTGCCTTATTTTATTTTATTTGTTTTTGACTAAGGCAATTGGGGTTAAGTGACTTGCCCAGGGTCACACAGCCGGGGAATGTTCAGTGTCTGAGACCAGACTTCAGGGCTGGGGCTCTATCCACTATAGCGCCACCTAGCTGCCCCGAAGTTGCTTTATTTTAACCATGACCACCAAGCTAGAAAGATTCACGTAGGGGCCGGGGGCCAGGCTGCGTGAGTGGGCTTGGGGTCCAGCATAGCTAAGGAAGACTTTTGGCGAGGCGGACAGATTTGGGGGGTCACAACAACCCTGCAAGCGTATCTCCTAAGGACTAGAGCCCTTGGGGTCTGGGCACCCCTTCCATCATAGTCAGTGAGCATACACTAGGCACTTAATTTGTGCTGGTCACGGAGGCCTTCGAGGTTTAACGAGAGACTACCAGAACTCTCCTTTTGGGATGGAGTGAAGAAGGGAAAGATGGGGGGCTGGCTGAGATGCTGAAAGGGAGCCTCACCTTTCTCAACATGGCCTCCGACTTCTGCAGGTCGAAGCTTCGAGCTACAAGAAAAAAAGAGACGGAGTCGTGGGGCGGCCGTGGGACTGAGGCCGTTCTTTCCACCTCCTGCCTGCTCCTCTCCTGGGATCAGTCACTAGGAAAGAAGGCCCTCCCTGGGCCTTGGATTTAGAGCCTCTAAGGTTCCTTCCTTAGAAGGGGTCCTGGGGTTGGACCAAGAGGGCAATTTGGGGGAACAGCTCTGTTTCCTCTGCTGTGAAATCAGGGGGGTGACTTGTCCAGGATCACACGGCACTAATAGTGATGATCATGATAATAAAAAGCATGCGCGGAAGCTGGATTTGGTCTCCGGATGCTCTCTCAGGGGCCCTGCAGCCTCAACCTATGGCTCTCCAACGATCTCAGCTGGGGCACTGGGCCTTAAGCTACCCCCGGTCCACCCCTGGGGTCAGAAGAGCTCAAAGCTCTCTCCCAAGTGGGTGAACCCTGAGCTCCTTTATGGCCGGGCTGGCCCTCCTCCCTTACTTAGCCAGCTTATCTCCCTCCTTGAAGGACTTCAGCCCCTGAACCTGGTGCTCAAAGGTGGCCAGAGCAGCTCGAGGGAGGAGGGGTCGGGCCTGGGGAGGGGGCCTTGTATCCATCTCCCAGAGTCCCCCAGAAGGCAGGGGAGTCACCGATTTGGCCACACTGGACTCTGATCTGGCTCTGCATTATTGACTCAGGGCACACGAGGTCACCCAATAGCGCTGTTATTTCTGTGACTTCTCCCCTGCTCTGAAGCAGTCCCCTCCTGAGGGCCCAGGCTGAACCCCTCTGAGGGTCTGTGTGACCTTGGACCAGGAAGTTCAACCACATGGCCTCGGAGTCCCTTCCAGGTCCGACTAGGTCCCGACCGACCTGATTCCATGGGATCCCCTATCTTTAAAACAGACATCATCACCTACGCTTGCCAGCTCCCAGGTGTGGGGCAGGAAGAAAAGCACTTGGCAAGCTGTAGAGAACACAAGGGGTCCTTCCTATGAAAAGGCTCGAGGGGCCGAAGGCCTCATCGGACTAACCCTTCTTTACAAACGTGATCCCCACAACTCTGGGAGGCGGGGGTATGATTATACCCATTTCATGGATGAAGAAACTGATGCTAAGAGACTCTAGGCAGGAGTGGGGAGCCTCCCTGAGCCTAGGAGGGCTGCTGCTCACAGCTTCCCAGCCAGGGGAAGGACCCATAGACACAGCCCTTATCTCTCCAGGGAACTAGTAAACTGAGCTACCTTATCTTAGGAAAAGCTTATCAAGCAGGGTCCAACCTCCAGGGTCTTCTGCCTGACCTTTGTCCTCCCAGGACACCACCCAGAAGCCTGAACCTTCTTCCTGGGCCGGACCCTTCAGCAGCCCAGGGGACTGCCCGGCTCCTCCTGGCCCCCGGCCACACCACAAAGGCAACTCCACTTTGTGTCCCAACCTACGACAAAGGGAGGGAGAGCCGACCAGGGCGTCCCTGGGCATCGGAGGAGCCAGCCTGGCACTCAGGTGCCACAAGCAAGTGGCAGATGTTCCCCCAAGGGCCCTTGGGCTGCCTCCTCCTGCCCCGCTCCAGCCCAGCCTCCTGACTAAGGCCGGCGGGTCACTGGGCTCCTCCGCGCCAGGGGGCCCCTCCTGCTGCCCTGCTCCCCGCCAGGACCAGTCAGAGTCCCGACTAACCAGAAGGCCTTGGCTTCCAAGCTGGCACCCCGAATCCTGCCGCCTGCCCGCCCTTCCCATAAAATCAAGGGAAGGGCGGCCCAGAATATGAAAATAGGTTTTATGTGAGTGCACATGATAGCCTCCGGGACACTGCCTGCCTCCTTAGGGAGGAGGGGATTTGTACCCAGAGTCCTCAGAACACCGGGCAAAAGCTTTTTTTTAATCATGGAATTGAGGAGAAAAAATAAAGTCGCAAAGATAAGCCCTGGAGCCACAGAGTGAGGAAGAAGGAAGGAGCATTTCAGAGTACAAGCAGGATTATCCCAGCTCCAGGAAGCCGAGAGGGAACAAGGCTGGGGTGGGATCCAGGGGCCAGGCTCCCCACTTGGGCAGGAGCCCCCTCTGGGCCTCAGTTTCCTCCTCTGTAAAGTGCCGGGGCGAGAGCTTCTATGATTTCTCAAGTTTCTTCCCGTTCTGGCGAGCCAACCACGTGGGGTCCTGCCAGAGCAGAACCGGGCCGGCCCTGCCACCTGCCACCTGCCCCCGAGATAAGATCAGAGGAAGCTGCTCCCCCAAGGCTGCCCAAAACCACAGGACAGACACTCGCCCGGCGCCCTGGCGCAGCCACCATGAGCCCCGAGGTGGGCCCGGCCTCCTCCTGGCGTGGAGGCTCCTTCTGGGCAAGGGCTGCGTGGGAGCGGGGAGCAGGGGCTGGAACCCACCCCACCCCCGTCCTCTCCCTGGCCAAGCTCAGCCAGAGGGTGATGGGAACATCGCCCCCTCCTCCCCCCAGCGTCACTGTGCCAAGCCGGTTCCAAGGCCAGCGGCCAACGGCCTTCCTCCAAGATGGAAGGGAGGGAGAGAGGGAAGACCCCGCCAGAAGCGGGGGACAGCGGGCTCCCCAGGGGCCTAGGTGGCAGCCAGCCACCGCCCCGGGCTCAGGCAGGGTCCCCCTCGGACCCGGGTCAGGCTGGGCTCTCCGGGCCCAGGAGCTCTTCTGTTCCTCCCCCACCATTCACAGCTGTGTCACCAGAAGCATCCCTCCCCCAGAGCCCAGGCTCCTGCTTCTCAGCCCCCGCTCTGGCCTTGACTGACGGGGCCCTTGAGCCTCCTCCAGGCTCCTCCTCAAATCCCTCTGGCAGGGGGGGAGGCCATGGCCCAGCTTTAGAAAGCAGGGCGGGGGAATGGCCTCCTTGCCTGAAAGCCTAGAGACCTGGATTCCAATCCCGCCTCTCCCAGTGCCCATGTGAACAATCACTTCCTCCTGTGTCTCCGTTTCCTGGGCCGTAGAACGAGAGATGGGCCCAGATCGCGCCTGCGGGACCTCCGAGTTCTGACTTTCTGGCTTCTCAGGCCTTTCCCAGCCCAGGCCGGCCAGAGTCTGACCCTTCTGACCCTCGAAAGGCCCTTCTAGCTTGGTTCTAAGGTCCTCCCGGCCCCGCCACCCGAAGGACACTGGAGAGCCCGCTCTCACAACAGCAGGGGCAGCGGGGGCTTCCAAGCAGCCAGCTTTCAGGGGGAGGCTGCTGAAAAGCTCCCGGCCCCGCCAGCTCCCCCCTCCCCGCTCCCAGCTCACCTCGGAGCCAGCGCAGAAGGAAGTAGTCATCTGGGCTGGGGAGCAGGGGCAGCACATCCTGGACGTTCTCCCGGAACTAGGGCGAGAGGCAGGAAAAAGGAAAGGCGTTCACCAGCCGGCCCCCCCATCCCATGGGACCAACCCTCCTCTGGGGTGCTGATAGATGAGGACCCTCAGCGATCCACCTTGGGGATCCACCACTGCCCAGGCCAACTTCCTGCTTCCAGGCCCTGCTTGCATACTTCCAGTGACAGGGAGCTCATTACCTCCCCGACACTCCATCACTAATCATTATAACGAACTAGAAATCTACCTCCCCCAAACTTCGCACATTGCTCCTAGTTTTCTGGCACACAAGGTAAGCTTTCCTTCCTCACCACGCTGAGGACTTAATAAATGTTTATTGATTGACTGATTGATCTCTTCCAACATTTGAACCCTGTAGCCCCCTATGTCTTTCCTTCTCCATGCTAAACACCCCCAGCTTTTTTTCTTTGTTTGTTTGTTTGTTTGTTTCCTTCTTTCTTTCTTTTTTTTTTTTTTTTTTTTGCTTTTTGCTGAGGGAATTGTGACTTGCCCAGGGTCACACAGCTAGGAAGAGTCTGAGACCAGATTTGAACTCAGGGCTGGTGCTCTAACCACTGCACCACCTCACTGCCCCACCCCCAGCTCTTTCTTTGATGAGAGTCCCTTGTGGGGGAGGGAGAGCTGGACTTGAGTCAAGATGCTTTGGCTCTCAACCCCATCTCTAACCAGAGTCAATCACTGGGTTTCATCTGTAAAATGGGGACGGTCCTTCCTCCCTCACAGTATTATGGGAAACTTCCCCGGAGATTCAAAGGCAGGGATGCTGGGGTCAGCATGATAGCACTCCTCTGCCATACACAATCTAAGAGCACCGAGCACTTAAGTGACTTCCCCCAGTCCAGAAGTGAGACTTGAACCCAGGTCTTCAGGGCTTCCCACAATAGCACAGTCCTTTCTTCAAGTAAAAATGGGACCACAACAGCACCTGCTTCAAGGAGCCCCACTCTGCAGAGCTTCAGGAGCCAAGAGCCCGGACTGGATTGGGACCCAGGGCCAGCAAATGGCGATTCAGGGCCCCAGGCTTTAACAAGTCCTTTTCCTACCAGCAGTTCCCCAGGCCCAAATAAAAGAGCTCCAGGAAAGTTAAAAAAGGAAAAAAAGCTACAACAAACAGATGAAAACCCAGACCCGAACCCCAAAGATTGATTTTTTACTGGGTCTCGACAAGGGCCAATGCTAATCCCACGTGCCCCAGATCCGGACCACTTCCCCCATCACCAGAAGCCCAGCAGGTGTAGTGGGAGGTAGAGGGTTAAACTACCCTTCAGCCCAGCATCCAGGGCACAAAAGCAAGTCACTCCACCTTTCTCATCAGTATTGTCATCTATAAAATGGGTACCATCATGAGCCCCTGCCTCCCAGGATTGTTGTGAGGAACAAATGAGAATTTTGCAAACCTTAGAGCTCAATAAAGTGTGGATGAGGATTATTAATTATTTTTAGCATCATCATGAGCATCATTCATTCACTAGTCTGAGCTTGCCCTAGTTTGTCAAAATTTTTTTGGACTAGACTTTTGATTTCACTAGGAAAGGGAACTTGGAAGGAAGGGAGAGGGAAGAAATAAGCATTTATTAAGCACCTAGCAGGCATTATGCTTAGCACTTTACAACTCTAATCTCATTATTATCCCTCATTTTGCAAATGAGGAAGCTGAGGCAGCCAGAGATGAAGGACTTGCCCAGGATCACAGAGTTAATAAAAACCTGAGACTGGAGAAGAAACTCTTTAGAAATGGTATCTGCCCTGAGTCCCAAAGACCTGGGGCCAGAGTCGCTTGCTCAAGGTCACCCAAGTGTACTTGTCTCTCTGCTATGGCACCCCCCTTCTCGGTTTGCCAATATGCTGCCCTAAAATGGTCTCAAAGAAGTCCCCCCACACATGGCTGGGGCAGAGGACGGGGGCTGCCAGCCTCTCTCAAGGTCAGAAGGCCTGGTCCAGATCTGGGTTGCCACATTCTCCCGCTGGCTGCCCTTGGGGCACCTGTGTTAGTCTCAGCTTTTTTGTCTGAAAAATGGGGACCAGAAAGAGCTGATCTCGCAGATCCCCTCCTTGGGGATGAGAGAACCTGGTCCAGTCATGTGTCCCGGGAGAAGTCTTGGTCCTCAGCGGGAAATGAGAAGGGCAGACTCGTGCTTCTACCTCTATGACCAGAACAGGCTGTTATTACCCAGAGCTTGGTCCCAGCGGCCTCCTTGCTTTTTCACACTTCCTGCTACAAGAGCATCAAGGTGCCAGGCACACAGTAGGTGCTTCATAAATGCTTGTTGCCTTGCCTCTCTGGAAGCCCCAGCCCTCCCCTGCCTCCCTCCTGATGCACTGATGTTGGTGCCATTTGGGGCAGAGATGGTGGCTGGGCTTCCTCCCCTGACCTTCTGCCCCCAGGGCACGGCCCCCAGGTCATTCACCTTTCTGGGCAGCAACCACAGGAAACCAATGAGCAATGGCCACCTCCACTCTGTGGCATGGGGCTCTCCCAGTGCCCCCTCACCAGCCCAGGGAGGGGGAGGGCAAAGCCAGCTTCCTCAGAGCTCCCAGCCCGCTCCTAATCTGGGGCTAATCCCATTCCCCATGTGACCCTGAGAGGTCAGTGCCTAAGGAGGCTCCCTCCTTCCCGGGCAGCACCCAGCCCAGGCCAAAGGGACCCTTAGCTGGAGGCCTAAGGAACCAAGCAAGGCCTGCCACACTGCCGAAGCCCGGGGAGCCAGTGACTGGGAGATGGAAACCTTGGGGGAGGGCTTTTAGGGACCCACGATGTCCCCCAAAGAAAGTCACAGCCGCGGCAGCAGGACTGGGGAGCAGGGCCAGAGGCTCAGGGGCCTCCGCACCCCAAAGAGAGGCAGCCCCAGGAGGAAGCTGCCACCATCTTAGCCCCGGGAGGGGCCCCAGAAGCTAGAGCTTGACCTGGGGGGGCAGATGGGGGGGGGCCTGGAGCTGGAGTGGGAGTGACTTTAGCTCTGAGGTCCCAGCCCCTCATAGGTGGGGACGGGCACCCAGGGCGGGGGCCATTGTCCCTGTAGGGGACTTGAGGCGGGCACCCAGAGGCCCCTTCTCTGCTCCTTCTGTTTCCAGCTGGTGCCGAGGGTCCAGAAGCGGGACTCTCCTCCTCCCCTCTGCTCTCCCCCCCCAAGGGTCCCCAGTTTCTGGAGAGCCTCCTTCCCCACCCCCACTCCTTGAGGGCGGGATGAGAGCCCCGTGCCAGGAGATGCCCCCTGCCCGTCCTCCCGCTTCTTTCCCCCTTCCCTGTGTCTCCTCCAGCGGGAGGTGGCTCCTCCCCCTCCCCTCTCCTGGCCCTCAGGGAGGGAGGGGGGAGGGCGCAAGGCACCTTCTGCCCAGCCCTGAATGGCTCCTTTGTGCCGGGAAAGCTCCCAGAGCCCCCGGGCTACGCTTTTCTCCTGGGCAGAGGGACAGGGACAGAGGGGGAGGGGGGGAAGGCCAGGGGGAAGGGGAGAAGTTGGGAAGGGA
>JAJPUD010034939.1:0-10569 GCA_023553655.1 Myrmecobius fasciatus | reverse complement strand
TTTTGCAATTGACCAATTACATTTTTTTGTTCATTGCATTCTTTTTCCGTTTTTTCTATTTTATTTTGCAGTGATCTCATTTCGTTTCCCCATGTTTCTTCTAACTCTCTTTTAAGATTTTTTATGCAATCTTCAAAGAAAGCCTTGTGACATGGAGACCAATTTATGTCTCTCTTTGGGGCTTTTTCTGGAGTTGCTTTACCTTTAGGGGCCTCAGGATTTGAGGTCTGTTCTTCCCTCTCTCCATAAAAGTTGTCTATGGTGAGAGCTCTTTTTGGTTTTTTATTCATTTTTTTTAAAGGTGTGAGGTCTGTTTAGGGCAAAGGTGGGGCAGCTGCTTTAATTTGCCCTGGGGCAGTTCTGCTGATTGAGTTATTTCAGGAACTGGGCAGCTCCTCTGATTGAATTATTTCTGGTGCTGATCAGTCCTGTTGTTTGATTGATTGCTTTAAGGTGCTGTGTAATGGCAGCTTCAGTCAGATGCTCATCTGGGGTTCAGTGGTTCACAATCTATCCCCCTCAAAAGGCAGACCCTCCAAACCACCTGCCCACAATCAGGACAGATTGTTCCAAGAGGCCCGCAGAAGACTCCCAGGTGTGTGAAAAGCACAACGCTCCCACTCCTGTTCCGACTCCTGGTCCAGCTCACTGCTCCAGCTCCCTGCCCTGGTCTCCCTGCGCTGCAGTCTGGGTTCAGTAGACCACCCCCCTGCCCAATTAAAACAGACCTGTTTTGAGGTTCTTCCAGAGTATCTTTTTCTAGATTCGTGTTGTTCTCCAGATATTGTGGATTTTTTTTGCTTCAAAATCAGTCTAGAGGCTTCATATGTTGTTGGTTTGAGAGGAGGTTAGAGGAGGTTACAGAGACTCCTGTCTGATCTCCGCCTCCATGGCTCCACCCCCGGAAGGAACACCTCAAGCCACTCTGTCTTTGCAGCATAATGTAACAAATTTATTTCCTTTTCCACCTGACAATCCTTAAAATATTTGAATATGTGCATCACATTTCCATTTCAAAAGCAGGACAAAACATCTCAAGGTCTTTTAACTGCTTGCTATACCCCTTTGGGTCCTAGTCTTATCAACATGCTCATGTTCCTCTGGATATAAGAGAGCTATAAGATTCCTAGACATTTTCTGTTTAGGATAATAATAATAATAGCAATGATAACAATAAAATTATCATTTACAATGCACATTGCAAACATCTTATCAATAATAGTAACTTACCATTTATAAATCATTTTAAGAACATTGTTTTTATTTGATCTTCACAACAACCATGGAGTGTTAGGTGGTATTATCTCGACTTTACAGATGAGGAAACTGAGGCAGACAAATTAAATGACTTTGTTCAAAATTTCACAGCTAGTAAACGTGTGAGATGATATTTGAATTAAGGTCTTCCTGACAACTAATCCAGCACTTAATTCACAATACCATCTGGCTGCTTTTCAGGAAGGAATTGGCAGATTCTATTTTTATTTTCTGTCTTGTTCTAATAGAACTAAAGATTTTTATGTTTTTTTGAAGATAGCACACAGGTTTTGTTTATGTGTTTCATCATAGTTTTTAGGAAATATAATAATTCTTTTTGTTTTTATTTTTGCTGAGACAATTGGGTGAAGTGAATTGCCCAGGGTCACATAGCTAGGAAGTGTTAATTGTCTGAGGCCAGATTTGATCTCAGGTCCTCTTGACTTCAGGGCTGGATTTCTATCCACTGCACCAATTAGCTGCCCATGAATGCAATAATTCTTAAATTGCTTTACTTGTACTTATTTTATAGACTCATGTTTTTTGCATAATAGATACCATATAGGTTCTTCTAATTGTTTCTTTTTTTAAACTTTGTTCTAATAGACCATTTCTTTCTTAATTGTTTTGCTTTGCTCCATTCTAATACTTCAAAGTGAGATTTTTCCTTTTCTGTTACTATTCATTCAACTTCAATTTGTTTTCCCATAAAACCTGTGATTTCAATGAATCAAAACTTCTGAGCAGAGTATGATGAAATAAAATTACTCTCCCGTTCAAGATACACTGCAAAAACTTCAAGAAAGCTCACTCTCACTGGGGTGAAAAGGGTGTTCAGCCTAGTTCAGGCAGATTCTAGAAAAGCCTGAGAGAGGGTCTTAATCACAGCAAATCAGCAAAAAAAACCCTGCAATTTTATTTTTTTTAAATATCAAATGTATTCCAAACAATCTTGGAATTATTTTGGCCATTCCATTCTTTTTGTAAGCCTCTACTTCTACTTGATACTTTCTTTTTCTAGGGTTACCTTCTTGAGCTTTTCAACCCATAATATTTCTTCATCATGGATGGAGGGTTTTATTTTTTTTCTGTTTACTCATAGTTTTAGGATCAAAATGGCTTTCATATCACTATCAAGTTTCACCTACTTCGGGTCTCAAAATGGGTCTAGCAGGTTCATTTTGACCTTAATCTTCTCTATTGATTGTTTACCAAAAACATTGTAGTTATTCTTGGAGTGGTTGAGATCATACCTAACTCTCTGATTCAATTATTGACTCCAGCTTCTCTGACTCTGAAGCCATATATGATTGTTGACCTTGACTCCATCTTCTTGCATAATATCCTTTTGGTAACTGGATTCTTCCTCTGTTATAACTGTGACAGACTTCAGTTATATATCCCAAGTTCCACTGGTCTTAAGCCTCTTTTCATTTTTCTTTGATAGGAAGTTAGATCCCCTTGTCTCATTGAGTGACTTTGAATGCTTCTAGGAACATAAATCCTGGCCATGTCTCCCATTATTAAGACATGATTCAACACCATGTTCTATTGACTCCTACAGGTTTGGGTTAAATTCTCATTGCTTTCAGTTCCAGAATTCAGACTTACAGGAGCTCATGCTGACTTCATGCTCCCTTTGTACATTCTTTATTAGAATTCCTAGGGCTTTAAGTTCCATTTAATGAAAGTCAGACTGGCTTCTGACTGCCCAATTTATCACCATTTTCAGATTTCAAGCTTTTGGTCCTATTTACTTGGGACTGTGCTGATTTGCAGAGCTTGATATATATGGAGGCTTTGCTCCGAGTACTTATAGGCTTCAGTCTCAGAGTTTGAGCTGGTTTTAGTTTCTCAGAGTATGGCCCTAAGATCCACAGTTTTGTAGGTACTTTTTTGCATTGCCCTAGATTGGAAAATGGAACCTATCTTTATCTTTGATTTTCAAGATAGTTGTTGCCTCATGGATTCCTTCTAGATCTTAAGCTATTTGACAAGGACTGGATTCCATAAATCAAGAATGTGTTTCACTGGATGGTCTCTGGGACCAGTTACAACACTGATATCATGTGAATCTGGGAATGGTATCCAATTGCATAATAAATTCTTTATATCCCATTAGGAGAATGAATGAAAAGTGTTATGAACATACTCTCACACATATGTAACATGCATGTGTATTCATATATACACAAATACACATCAATGTATGCATGCATACATATGCATATATACTCACACCAACTGTTGCCTTTAGTAACTGGTGATTTTTTCAAATATTAATGATTTTGAACATTTATTTCCTTTAATTCAACAAATTAAAATTTATTTAGACAAAGAAAATTTTCAAATATAAGCAGGCTCTTACACAACTAATCTTCTCATGTCACATAACTTCTATGACAGAATGTCAAGTTGTCTTCATATTATTTAGTTTCCTAACACAACCTCTTCCTTTTCACTTCTTTCCTTGCTTGATATATAGCACAAAGCAATCTGATATGTTCCATGTTGAAAAGATAGTCATTAACAAGTGTCTAAAGCCCTTTGTAATGAAAAGTAACTTTATTTTTATTTTTATTCTTTTCAATTCTGATACTAGCTGTCAGGTCTCTCAACATGAATGCTTTTTTGATAACAAAGTAAATGTCATCCCTTTAAAAATGTGACAAAAATGACCTTGTGGATATTGCTGTTTTAGTTACTATCATTCATGATCTCTTAAGGTGTTTCAGCTAGAGAAAATCATCGAAGTATCTGATAAAGTGAATTATAAAGAATGAATTTGTTCATTTGACATGTAGTTTAGAGAATCATAAATTTAGGAACAATGGATTTCATATCAGAGAACTTGGATTTTAACCCCAATTTACTTCTGTAAAAAGCTTTGATTTTTTTTTTCTAGGATAAATCAATAAAACCAGTCAGAATTGGATGGTAGCAAAGGAACTGCATGAACTTCTCTAGTTTGGATGCCACAATGAGTTTGCATCTTTTATTATTTGTTTTCTCATTCGGTTTACCAGGGATTAGAATATTACTTGCTGGAAAAAATAGACATTCTGGCTTATCTCATTACACTGCTCATTTTCAAAATATTTTTTCAACTAAATAGAACATTGAAAAAAGGAGAAGCAACAGACATCATATTTTGATATTGATATTATTCAAACAGTGTCTATGCTATTATAGGATCTAGAAAAGAATAATTTTATAGGTGTTTTTCAAGTGATTTATTTTATGCATTAGTGGTTTAATTCTTTGAGTCAAGAAGAAAAACTTGACATTTTAAAGAAGTTTTTTTGGCAAGAAATGGCACATGGTAAGCAGGATACACATTTCAAAATGGAAATGACTCATTAATCAGAAGAGAAGAGAAATAGAATAAGTCAGGAAAATATTTCTGAAGAACCCTCCTACGTAGGCATATAGTGAAAATGAGTAAGGATTATATTGATATATAGAAAATACAGAACTACATCTAGGAATACTTCTTTTTGTAATTAAATCTTTTTATTTTAAAATTATATACATGGATAATTTTCAACATTCAGCCTTACCAAATCTTTTAATTTTTTTTCCTCCCTTTCCCCTACCACCTCTCCTAGACTGCAAGTAATCCAATATATATTAAACATGAGCAATTCTTCTATACGTATTTGCACAAATATCATACTGCACGAGAAAATCAGATCAAAAAGGAAAAATGAGAAAAAAAAATGCAAGCAAACAACTAGAAAAAGAGTGAAAATATTGTGTTGTAGTGCACATTCAGTTCCCAATGTCCTCTCTCAGGGTGATGACTCTCTTCATCACAAGAGTCTTGAAACTGGCATGAATCACCTCATTGTTGAAGAGAACCATATCCATCAGAATTAATCATCATATAATATTGCTGTTGCCATGTATGATGATCTCCTGGTTCTGCTCATTTCATTTAGCATCAGGTCATGTAAGTCTCTTCAGATCTCTCTGAAATCACTCTGCTGATCATTTCTTACTGAAAAATAATATTCCATAACGTTCATATAACATAATTGATTCAACCATTCTCCAACTCATGGGCATCCACTCAGTTTAGGAATACTTCTAAGAGATAGAGGATATATGAGAGAGCTTTGGAAAAATTATACAGGATAATACGTTTGGGCAGGTTTATGACCTGTACTGTGGAGATAAGACATCAATGAGATCCTAAATCTATTTAAATATTGCAGGTAGTTAGATTTTTCAGTTGGTTTATTTAAATTACATAGGATATTCAAAGTAAAATAAATAAGCAAAAAAACAAATAAAATATATGATGATATAACAAATTAAATAAAAATTAAATTTTAAAAATTAACAAGAATAAAAGAAACCTTTCTTAAAGAGTTTACAATTCTGGTGGCAAAGTGTAACAATGCAACATCATGCACATAATACTTGAAGAATAAAGTTAAAAGTCTTAATTCAAGAAGTTTGTAAATTCCACTGGAATCAATGTGAAACATAACCACAATGAAATATACTTTATTTTTTATTTAATATTGTATATTCCCAATTATATGGATAACTTTTTTATTACATTTCTTTTTAAAACATGAGTTTCAGATTCTCTCCATTCTTTCTACCCTCCCCTTGTTGATGGGGCACATGTGAATATATGCAAAATATATCCATGCAAGTCATATGCATTGTCCTTTAGAAACATTCACTGATATATCCCATGGTAAACAACTGTGATTCTGAAATTAGATACCTACATTGATGTTCTCTCAAGCCCCCTAACCTCACAGTTCTTCAGCCTCTTTAATTCCATACTCTACTTTTTTTCACTTCATGTTAGCTACAAATACACACAAGTGTTCTACTTCCTTAATGAAAAACTGACCTTTCTCTCTATACCAGTAATTTCCTATCATACCAGCCTTACCCTTCCTGAATCTATTCTTCACCCTTATTGAGATTTCCAATTCCTCAGTCTTTTAGAATTTTTTCAAGCTATTAAGGCTGATCTGGTTTCATTTCTTTCTCTTTCAGTCTTGACTACACAGTTAAGCTATTTCAAATCTGCCCTCTCCTCTACTCTCAGATTACTTTTTTCCTATATTTTTTTCTCTTATAATTAATTGCTTGCTTAACCTTAGCCATTATCTATTCCTTCTTGCTCCTCTGTTCTGTCTCACAGACTGCAGAATAAATGGGAATAAGCCAATCAACCTATATTACTCAGTATTTTATAAATTTATGTTATTTAATTTCAACTGGATGGTCACTGCAAAGCAACCTTTTTTTTCATAATTGATTCCCTATATCACTGCTAACTTATGCTATTATTAATATTGTCTTCTTTTCTTAAACTTTCCATGTCTCCTTCTATTTTTTCTGAACTGAGGTCTTCACATCTTACTTTACTAGAAATTTCAATTACAAATTTCTTCATGGCATTCTTCTCACATAGTCTCCTATACTTTCCTATTTTTCTTGCCAAGGTCACTTTCTTTTACTCGGGCCCTTGGTTTCATACCCTGCTATATTCTTCATTCATCAAGCATTCAAGTGAAACTACTCTCACCAAAGTTATTAATGATCTCTTGATAGCCTAATCAGTCTTTAATTATTCTCATCTAATAATACTTATCATTCTCAATTTCTCTGCTGTATTTAACAGTACTTACTACGTTTTTATCCTATAACCCTGATGTCTGAGTTTTCATGATAATTCTCTCTTGTTTCTTCTATTAGTTTCTGTTCTTTCTCCATTGTCTTTGCCCACTCATTATTTATGCTATGCCTCCCAATTATAGCTGTCCTCCAAGGTTCTGATCAAGATTCTCTTCTCTTTCTACACTCTCACTTACTGCCTTTGGGGAAATCATTTAACTTCTTTCAACATAAATTTGCTCATTTTGAAACTAGGGCAGTCAGTCCCTTTTCCCGTCCTTATCTTTTTTTTCTCAATCATATCAAGGTGGCAACAGTGTTCCTTGGTTTCACTCAAACATAGTCCAGTTCTAAAATAATATACCCTGACTAGACTTTAACAACAAATACCTTGCCATCTCTCCAATTTCCCCAAGAGTGGTGAATTTTATTCACAAAGATATCACCTCATTATAATGTTGTTTTTTTTTATTTTTGTTTTTTGCCATTTTATATTTTTATATTTTACATTTTATAGTTTATATTTATATCAGGCTCCCTTCCTATATCACTTGCTTCCAATCCCAATCTGGATTTTATAGTCAACAATGTCATCCTAGCTAAAACTCTTGAATCTTTCTCAACATTTAAAGAAACAAAAAATTTATGAAATACATATTATATCAGGCATTATTCTAGTCATTTGAGATATAAGAAATAGTCCTTGATCGCAGAAAACTTATATTCTCCTTAGGAGAATAAAATGTAAACAAGTTAATGAGCACATTCACTGAATAGCATAAAAATTAAATGTTCAGAAATTAAGGTGATCTAAAACAAAAGCTATTGGTAGTTTTAAATAAAAGAAGATACATTTTAAAATTCTACTCAATAAAAAGTAAAAAAAAAAAAGAAAGAAAAGACAAATTCTTTTGGGGTTCAGATAAACCTAAACCAAGTCAGAGTTAACAATAAGATGTAGCAGACCTAATTAATTAATACAATGTTAGATTCCATTAATAAAAAAATAATGTAATGATCAGATAACAGAAAAGATTAAGGTTACACTACTTTGCACTGCTCAGACCACATTGAAATTAATGTGCTTAGTTCCAGATACCATAATTTGTAATTGGTTGAACATAATGGTAAGTGGACTTGAAAGAAAGTGATATTGTTCTTGTCCTTCATTCTCAAAGAGGACCAAAATAAAATTATTCTGTTAGAGTCAAGGTACAGTGTGTCCACCTGTGGCTGATCAGAACAATATGAGCTCAGAAGATTTTACCACATTTTCAATACAAATAGTCCATATGAACATTTGGAGTAGACATGTCTCTAAATTTGCACATCTCATGTTTCTTTTGAGATAGTAGAATTTTATTCACTCATAGAGGATAGCACCTTTTTTGTTGCAAGCATGCCCTGCTGGGTGGTCAATATCTACCATGACATTCAATGGATTCCAAAGTTCTTCAGAGAGACCTTGAGATGTATTACTTGTATTACTGCTTTTGACCACCATGGGAGCAGCTACCTGGCATGATTTCTCTGTAAAAGAGATTTTTAGAAAAAATATGTTAGGCATTCAAATAAATGAGAAATAATTAAAGGAAGTGGAAATCTTTAGCTCAAATTTAGAAGTGGAAACAAGACAGATTTATAAAGTACTGTCATGCAAAAAATAGTTATCTATTTATTTTAAAAACTGCAGAATTAGAAACAATGGAACAAATAAGTGGAAGTTATTGTACAAGGAGATAAATTTTACTTGACATAGAATGAATTTTCCAGTAATTAGAAGTATTTGATGGAAGAGTCTGCCTGTAAAAAGAAAAAAAAATTACTAAGTATAAATGTTTAAACAGGGGCTGAATATTAGGGATTTTCAATAAATGGATTGAACAACAAGCATATATTAATAAATGCTAGCAATCTGTAAAATATTTGGGAAATGAAACAAAAAGGCTTCCTTTTCTTAATAAACATATTCGATTTGCAGAAGCAACATTTATATGAACGTATGTATGTGTATATATATATATTATATATATATATATATACACACACACATATATATATGTGTGTATACCTCAATATGAGTATGTGTGTGTATATATATGTATGTGTGTGTGTATCTATCTATCTATCTATCTATATATCTATGTTCAGAGAGAAAGAGAGAGAAAGACATATATCCTAAATAATGATAAATTGTTAGGGTTTTCCTAGCCTCAATGATGTAGTTTTTATCCTTATGATAAAGCCATTAGAGGCAATAGGAGTGATACGCTCAGACATATCTTAGACATATTATTGAAAATACTTCAATTCATGGAAACTGACCCCAGTGTCAAAAGACATATGAAAAAGAGAGGGCCCAAAACAAAGATTAAGGGGACAGCTATGGTTATGAAGTAGAACTAATATGATAAAGAAGATTAAGAACAAACATCATCAGAAAGCCAAGACAATCAGTATAAAACAATACCAGAAAAATTGAAAGACTTTCCATGTGGAGGCGGTTGTTCACCAATAGTAAAAACTGGTCAAAAGTCAGGAAAGATATTGACTGATATTATTCCAAGCCTTTCAATAAAATCCCTAAATCTGAGGGATTTTTATTTTCAACTCATACTTCTGA
Organism: Myrmecobius fasciatus; assembly: GCA_023553655.1. Lineage (NCBI taxonomy): Eukaryota > Metazoa > Chordata > Mammalia > Dasyuromorphia > Myrmecobiidae > Myrmecobius > Myrmecobius fasciatus. The sequence goes on along the minus strand of JAJPUD010034939.1, from coordinate 1,043 downwards.
ACTGTTGAACAATGTCAAAGAAAACACCAAAATACCCAGTGGATCCTCTTACAAATTCTTGCCAAATTTATCTGCAGCCTTGGGGATTTTCAACAAATCGTTCCTTCAGATGGTAACTCTCTCTCATATTTCCCATGATTATTTTCCCAGTCAAAAGTTTCTGCACTATTCAATACATATTTTGGAGAGTGTTGGAACCAGTTCAAACTAGCTAATAACATTGTTATATTTTCAATTTGAGCACTTACATAACAGAAATCAACAAATGCTACAAATCAGCATTTGATTTGTTTTGATTGTTGATTATCTACTCTTAAATTAAGGGAGAAAATTTTAATAATTCAGATTAAACTTAGAAATACATCATATTCATAATATTGTCAGTGTCAATTGTCAAATATTTACACTATTTGTCATATTTTACCTCAACATTTACCTCTAACGAGATAACTGTTTCTTTATATCTAATGAAAAGTCTGAGGTCATTCAATAAGAGGTTCTTTAATTTCCCTCCTCTCCATATTAAAATTCCTCTCTCTGGATGCAGATGACCTTGGTCTTGTCATCACAAGACTATTGTAACTGGCCCAAATTATCTCATTGTTGAAGAGAGCCATGCCCATCAGAAATTATCATTATATAATCTTGCTGTTGCATTGAATAATGACCTCCTGTTCTGCTCATTTTACTTAGCATCAGTTCACATAAGTCTTTTTAGGTTTCTCTGAAATCATCCTGGTAATCATTTCTTATAGAACAATGATATTCCCTAAGATTCATGTACCATAACTTACTCAGTCATTCTCCCACTGATGTGCATCCACTTAATTTCCAACTTTTTTTTGTTACTGCAAAAAGGGCTGGCACAAATGTTATAATGTTTTTTTGGGATCCAAGTCCAGTAGAAACATTGCTGGATCAAAGGGTCTGCACAATTTGATAGCCCTTTGTGAATGATTCCAGAATGGTTGACTCAGTTTACAATTGCACCAACACTGTATCAGTGTCCCAGTTTTCCCACATGTGTTCCACCATTCATTATC
>JAJPUD010034938.1:0-10569 GCA_023553655.1 Myrmecobius fasciatus | reverse complement strand
CTGCTCTTTCTCGGGCTTCTTTGCTGGAGACCCATTCAGGCGTCCCCTGAGTTCTGTCCCAGCCCCGCCTCAGTATCTGACCTGCCTGGGGTCTCCCCACCATCTCTCTAACTCCTGCTCTCTGCTGACCCCTCCTCCCATCTTCCCCTGCCTTGTGAGCTCTCAAACTTATGTCCAGGAGACAAAACTTGCCATCTGTCCTCCTCGCCCACCTTCCCCACCACCTGCAACTCAAAACCTGGGAGCTCCCCACAAGCCACGTGTCAGCACCCTGACTTTCCTAAAGTGCCGGGTTGGCAGTGTCACTCTTCCCCCGCTCCCCCGACCACCAACAAGATTCCCTCCACAGTCTGCCTCCCCTTCTCCTCCCCTCCCACTTCTCTTTTTTGGCCCAGTGCCAACCAGGACCCTGCAAAGACAGGAGAAGCACGCAGTTCACAGCGCTGTCCAGGGGCTGACTGCATCACTGAGACCTCGGGGATCCTCCAACTCCTCCCACCACAGGAACCTCTGCACCTCCTGGTCTTTAGAAAGCTGAGCTGACCCCCTCCCCCAGGGTTCCCCCAACCAGGATGCTCCAGGAGTCCTTAAACCCGACTTCCTGGCTCCAAGGCCAGCTTTACACCTATTCTGCCACCCTACCTAGCGATCAGGTCACAATTTGGTGACACAGAAGGGCTATGCTGATCTCCCAAAAGGAAGTGAAAGAACTGGCCCACAGTGTTTAGAAATGAGCATAGGAGCCAAGGACGAATTGCCAAATTAAAAGTTAAATCCCAGGGGCAAATGCCTGAACCTATATTTTGAGTTTAATCACTTCGTGGTATTTTCTCTTCATGTGAAATATGAACTAAATTAAATTTATTGAGATTAATGTCCACGTGCTTCACATTAGGTTTGCTAAATGTAATTAATGTGGTTCACTTTAAACACAAACAGGGGAAAAACCAGTAAGAGGAAATTGCTGAATCATGACAATGGTTGCAAGCTGAGACAAAATATGGGCCTGAGGCAATTCTCCTAAAGCCAGCTGGAGAAACCCTGACAGAAATTTGCCAAAACAAGCCAAAAAACACCAAATATACCAAAACACACACTGCCTAGCTATAGGCAATGACTCTAAAATTTGTGTATATAAAAAATCATAAATCAAATTTAAAAATGAAGAATTAAAATAAAATGAGAAGACAAACCAATTTTCATATTATGAAAATGCTTGAGAAAGCCAGATCTTAAATACAAAAAATTATTAGGTATATATTAAAATAAAGCTAAAAAAAGACACACCGTTGCCCATATTCAAATCCTACTTGAATCAGTCTTTTTCTGTGTGTAACTTTATATGTTATAAAAGAATGCCCAAGCCACAAAAAAAGAAAAAAACACCTTGAAAGCAGAAACCAAGTGTTTAAATGTTGATTAATTCCCATCTTATGGGAAATCTAAAGACAGAGGCCTATGATGTGCATCTCTCTCTAATTTTATCCCAGCAATTGTTTCTACATATAATATCTAATATGGACAGTCGGAATGTTGCACTAGTACCTCTGAAATGTCAAGAGAAATCGTGGAAGAAAAAAACCAAAAAAATCCCTCAAACACATACAAAACAAATAAATTGAGGAAGGATCTCTGGCATGGTGGGTGAACTTACTGAGAGAGTCACACAGGACAGGTGGGCATGGATGGATAGCTTTCTGGCTTTTTGGAGGAACTTCTAAAGCAATGAAATCAAAGATCTATTCAAGCATTGAATTAAATAAAAGATAGATAAAGGTCTACAAGGGGATATATAGTCATGTTGACTAAAATGACTGTTCTCTGGAAATCTGCACTTTCTCCTGACTTCTCTTGATTTCACGGGTACCACGCAAATATACGAAAAGTTGGTGCTGTCTAGGGATTCTCCCTTTTCCTTTACTTCTTATATTCATGTTGTTACTGAATCCTGTGGATTCCAAATCTTGAGTGTTTTTCTCATTCCCATTTCTACTGCCATTATACAAGAACAGATTTCCTCGACTCCCCTTCTTGCTAATCCCCTTTACCTTCATAATCGCCTCTTAATAAGTCATCCCCAAGGGGGGGATTCTTATCTTTGTGTGTGATGGGTCCTTTCAGCAGTTTGGAGAAGCCTAGTCATTCTTAGAATAATTTTTTTATCGATAAAATAAAGTACATAGGATCACAAAGGGAAAAAATGTTGAAATGTGATTATTAAAAGATTTTTTAAAATTCACAGACCTTAACAATTACTTCTCTTAAGAACCTCAGATTTAGAGATGGAATAGCCCTCCCAGACCACAGTTCACTCAGAAAGAAAGGTTTCAATGGCTTGCCCAAATTCATTCAGGCAGCAAGTAGCAGAGGGAGGATCAGCCCCCATGCTTCCTTGCCCCATCCCTGTTGCCTTTTCAAAATTCTTACGTACTTAGAACAAACCTCCATTTACTATGGACTTTATGGTGCTACGGACTCTGGCAAAAGGCCTGTGGCATAGGTCTGCCCTCTACGCCTCCTTGCCATCCCCCTGACGCTTGACAGCATCACTCCCCTGCTCCTCCCCTACCACCTTGTTGATATTCCTATCCGCATCAGGTTGGGATGTTAAGATTTGACTTTGATCCTACAGAAAAGATAAAAAATTAATTTTTTCTAAGTGGCAAGAAAAACACATAGAAGTAGTCTCTTTGTTCCCTGTCCTCAGATTTGTTCATAAAGATACTCAAGAAAAAAATGACTTTAAAATATAGACTGGTGAATTCACTCAGGACAGACTAAAAGAACAGGATCTTACCGTACAGATTCTTCTCAAAATGCATTACCACCATGAGTCTTTATTAAGCAAATATAATCAAGTTTCCTCATAAATAGAAGAATAGTAAGCAATCTTTTATATATAGCAAATGAATAAATATTGCTAACATTTTATAAAAAATACAAAAAAAAGATAATTTGGAAGTTACAAGCATTGACCTTATTGAGCTTTTAGAAAAGTTGAGTTATTAAAATGTCAGTTTAAATTAATGCGGGGCAACAATTTTGTATTTTTGCCTTATAATTTGGAGTGGGAAAAATATAGTGTTCCCAAAGCATGAGTGTGGTTCTAAGCTGTTAAAGCTACCAAAGCTTAGTACTGCCCTAAGACTTTGGGGATACGAATAAATATAGAAATTTAATTCCTATGCCCAGGTATATATACCTGCTCAGTATACTCATTAATTCTTATTGCTGGAATTGGTATGAAACAGAGTCAGGTAACATTGCTAAATATCAAACTTTATAAAAGCTAGGCTCCTCCTATCTTCTGGATTTGCTTTTGAGCAGAAACACCATCTTCTTACTTCTACTATCTATTTACAACATTCAATTAACCTTGAATTTTAAATAAATAACTATCTCACCTGTTAGGACAGGCAATTAAAAACCAGTATAGACTAGTAAATACTAACAAACAAAATGGGTGCAATCAAAAACTAGTATCGATTGGTAAATTCTAATGAACAAAATGGATGTTTAATGTATGATAAGGTTACAAAACATTTTTAATGCTTACCTGTGGAGCAAGAAGAGGTAGCCTAATATAAGCCAAAAGTTTACTGAGATCCTTTCGTCTCTGCTCTAAATCATGACGGACCCATGTAAGTAGCGCATTTAGTATTGTCTCTTCATTAGGTATATTCATATCATCGCTTGCCAAGAGCTTTGCAATTTCATTAGCTGGCAATAATACAAATTCTTGGTTTCTGATTACTTCCATGAAATGCTCCTGAAAAAAAATGAATATAAACCTTTTAAAAATATTCTTCCTGTAGCTTATTTAATAGAAACCCAAAGTTTCTGAAAACCATTTGACAGAAACACCAAAGTACAATTTATCCCTTAAGCCTTTCATAAAGTAAAGAATTATATAAGAAAATGATAGACTCAATCATTTTTATTTTTTTACAAGTAAAATTTAACAGACTAGCTTGGATATATTTTGTAATTATATAGCAGCATTTGGGTACTGCTCTCTCTCAGGATGGGAATGCCCCAATAGAACTTAAGATGTGAATACTTTGCATTTATTTCATTCCCTCAGAAGCTGGAGTATTTTTGAGATTTCTTTTAAATTTGGGCCTTTCCAAAGAGATGACCCAGTATAAACCCTTATTTTTAGAACCCGAGAACCAAACTTTGATGTGTTAGTAGATGTTAGTAGAGTTTAGAGCAGGTTAGAACAAACTCGGAAGGAGGTTCCTCCTAGGGATTTGTGTATGTTATAAGATGATTTACATATGGAACTCATGTTTTGTCTGATGTCTAGCCCTTAGCACAGCGGCTAGAATAAAACAGGCATTTAAAAATGTTTACTGACTGTAATAAGACTGACCCAAAGAGAGGATCTGGAATGAGGATCTGGATTACCAAGTGTTCTGGAGGGAAAATAATAAAAAGTCTGACCTCAGTTTGGGAACCAAGTCACTATGGTTGTTCTATACCTTATAAGAAGATATATAAATGCCCTTAAGTTTAAAGAGTAGCTTTCCCTGATTTATTTAATAAACTATCTCTGAAAAGAATCAAATCACATTTTTATTATGCAAAGGTGCTAGTTTTCAACTAATCATCAATTAATATGTAATTACTCTGATCCTTTCATTTTGTAAAAAAAAATAAAAATTAAACTCTACTTTTCTTTTAATTCTCTTACAGTCAGTCCATTTATCCTGTCTCAGCAGGCAGTTTTACAAGATCAATTCTTTGAACATATTATTGTAGATATTTAATGAATGACTGTTGAATTGAAAACTTCAGCCTATTTAGACAGTGAGAATGTAAATAATCTGCCATCTGAAAGAGATTTAAGGTTAGTACCATCTATGTCTAGTGATCAACTAATACCAGTCTACATCTATATCTATATCTATATCCACAGATATGCAGATAAGTAGGTATTTACTCACCACTGACTACTATGGGGACATTGGACCAAGTGAAATATTTTGAATTATCTTAAAACTAAGGTGGCCATAAAACTAAAATAGTTTATATCTACATCCACATGTGTTGTGCATGCATATAGACATACACTCAGCTTTCCAAGAAGAAAAAGGGACAAGCAAATGTACTATTTGAAAAAATCAGATTTTGAGTCAGCATAGCTTATTAAAATTGACATTTAATTTTAAGTGCTTAATATTGACAAAAATATATTATTATAAACTAATTCAAGGATTTTCAAAAGGATACAAAGCATGATAATAGGACTTAAAGTATTATCCAGGAGTATCCTCTTTCAAGAGAAAGTACTGAAATACAGCTTCCTTATATAACAACATGAAGTTAATGGTAATGGCTCAAAAATCATCAAAGAAAAAGACAAGGACTTTGGTTTTATGAGGAGATGGCAGCAAGAGTCTAGTAATTTTATTTTTGCTAGTAAAATAAGAGAAAATTTTATTCTCAATTTTCTGCCCAAAGGCATACTTAAATTATATCTGGGGTTTTTAAAATAAAACATCATTATAAAATTGAGTATTATGAAGACTGTGATTTTATGATATTTTATGAATTACTATTACAGAAAATTTATGTACTATCCTAACAATGTAAAGAAGGTCATTAAAAATGGTAAAGACAAAGAACAGACATTCAGGAAACTGTCCCGGTAAAGTCAAATTCTCAACATGCATAACAACTATAGCTTGATCTATATGCAGATGTATTTAACCATATTCCTTCAACGATAAATTGACCAACAATAACGACGCTAAGTAACGTCAATAAAGCTCCTTCATATTTGTCAAGTGCTTTCTATGTTCTCTTCACAGCAAGCCTGGGGGTGAGGACCAACTGTATAGTTACTGACCTCAGAGGAAACTAAGTTGAGACAAGGTAACTGACTTGTCTAGGGACACACAGCCAAGCAAGGGTCAAAGACAGAAAATGAACTCAGAATTTCCTCATTTCAAGTACATTATCTACTGCACCAAACTGCCTCTGCTGTAAAGCACTGGTTTAGTTTTCGTAAAATTTAGTTAAATTATCTTACATGTAAAAGGATATTCAAGGCTTCCCTACAAAATCATTTTGTGTAGCACTGATAGAAATTATGCTCATTAATGGAAACCGTTCATTGAGAAATAGGCTTTTTTAGTACAGCTACATATTTGAGATTATTCAGTATTTTATTTCACTCTTTTGGGGAAATGCCCATTCCAGATAAATTATAGGATTTTAAAAGTTTACTTTTAAAGGTTTACTTAAAGTGAAAATCAGTTATTCAAGAGCTCATAAAAACATGATACCTTTTATTAGGAAAGAAATTTCAAAAGAACTGGTTAAAATTATGTAGCTATTTTATTTATTTATTACTTGGGGAGTGTCTGAGTTTAAAGAAGTCTTCAACTAATAAGCATTATTTTCTCTTCTTCCCGTTTTACTCCTTCCCCTCCCCCCAAACAAAAGAAAAAGAAAGCCCTCATAACAAATAAATCTAGTCTAGAAAAGCTATTTCTTGCATTGGCCAAGTTAAAAATATTACTCTATCCACTTGTCTTTTGGGAGATGGATATTTTACTTCATCTTCAATGCTCCAGAATTGTGGTCTGTCCTTGCACTGATCAGAGTTCTCAAGTCTTTCATAATGATGTTGTTCTTGTACAAATTGTTCTCCTGGTTCTGCCCAATTTATTCTGCCTCAGTCCATACAGGTCTTCCCGGTTTTCTCTGAAGCCATCTGTTTTTGCCATTTCTTATGAAACAATGAAATTTCATTATATCCTTATACTATAATTTGTTTAGCCACTTCTCAATTGATGAGCAAACTATTATCAGATTTTTTTTTGCTATTATAGTTCTCTTTTGTACATATTCAGAGCAGGAATAGAATCCAGAGATCGCCTAAGTCCCAGGTCACATGCCAAAAGAACGCTTCATGACCTCCAAATCTGTTATTGCATGATCCAAGCACATCATGAGTATCATTTTCATACCTGAATTGACCAGAAATGCCATTGAGGTTTTATTCCTTTTGTTTTAATTCTCTTTTACAGAATAAGTAACTAGAATGCTGCAAAATACTTAAGAGAGTATTTAAATTTTTTTAAAAATGGTTTTTAAGCAAATGAAATTACTTGGGGAAGTACTTTTAACTGAAGATTTGATTTAGCTATATACATTTTATGTAGTTTCCATAGTAACATTTAAAATCAAAGGATTTTTGATCTGAATTACTCATTATACTAAAATTTAATTTCATGTCTCTGTTGGAATGAAATAACATCAGAAGATGGCCTTGGGAAAAACCATCCACCACAACTAATTAGTTATGAAAATAGCTTTTAAAAATCTAACTAATTTAAATTTCATTCATGTCAAAGCAGTTTTCTCTAAAATAAACAGTGACCTCAATGCACACAAATATAATCCTGTGAAGAGAATTCCTTTCTAAGAAATAGATGTTTTGTTTGTTACCCAATCAAGCTGAGTATAAAGTGAAAAGCAAACAACTTTCAATCTGTAGGTATGTAAGATTAAAATCTTAAAAAATAAACAAGGCAGGGAGAGAGTAGTGGTTGCAAAATATATCTGCCAAAACAATTTTCTTAAACTATGTTAAGCTAATATACTGTGCCGGTTTTTAAAATGTTACTAAAGTGACACAATTTCTAGTTTCCAAATTGAGACTTTGTGACCTATGAACCATGTTCTTTGTTTCATGGTCAATTAAATTTAGTATCAGGAAATCTGAACTTGGAACGGTAAACATCTCGTTTTCAATGGAAAGCTGCTATTCTTCTTCTGAAGGGTGCATGAAACATGCACATGCACATGTATATGCACAAAACACACATACATGTATATACACATGCACATACATGTCAATACAGGTTAGACGTGCAATTCTTCAAAACATTTCCACAATTATCACAATTGTGCTGCACAAGAAAAATCAGATAAAAAAGGAAAAAAATGTGAAAGAAAACAAACTGCAAGCAAACAACAACAAAAAGAGTGAAAATACTGTGCTGTGATCCATACTCAGTCCCCACAGTTCTCTCTCTCTGGGTGCAGATGGCTCTCTCCATCACAATACCATTGGAACTGGCATCAATAATCTCATTGTTGAAGAGAGCCATGTCCATCAGAATTGATCATCATATAGTATTGTTGTTGCCTTGTATAATGATCTCCTGGTTCTGCTCATTTCACTCAGCATTAGTCCATGCAAATCTCTCCAGGCCTCTCTGAAATCATCCTGCTGATTGTTTCTTATAGAACAATAATATTCCATAACATTCCTATACCATAATTTATTCAGCCATTCTCCAATTCATGGGCATCCATTCAGTTTCCAATTTCTCGCCACTACAAAAAGGGCTGTACAAACATTCTTGTACATGTGGGGCCTTTCCTGCCTTTATCATCTCTTTGGGAAATAATCCCAGTAGAAACACTGCTGGGTCAAAGGGTATGCACAGTTTGATAACTTTTTGAGCATAGTTCCAAATTGTTCTCCAGAATGGTTGGATCAGTTTGCAACTCTACCAACAGTGTATCAGTGTCCCAGTTTTCCCACATTCCCTCCAACATTCATCATTATCTTTTTCTGTTATCTTAGCCAACTCAGAGGTGATATCTGAGAGTTGTCTTAATTTACACTTCTCTTATCAATAGTGATTTAGAGCATTTTTTCATATGACTAGAAATGGTTTTAATTTCTTCATCTGAAAATTGTCTGTTTATATCCTTTGATCATTTATCAATTGGAGAATGGCATAGCAGTTCTTTTTATGGTGGCAAAGAATTAGAATTTGAGGGGACACCCATCAAAGAGGAATGGCTGAACAAACTGTTGTATATAGATGTAATGGAATACTATTATGCTCTAAGCAATGATGAGCAGGAGGGTTTCAAAAAGGCCTGGAGAGAATTACGTGAACTGATACTGAGGGAAGCGAGCGGAACCAAAAGAACATTGTACACAGTAACAACAACATTGTGTGATAAACAACTTTGACAGATTTAGCTCTTCTCAGCAACATAATGATCTAAAACAATTCCAAAATACTCATGATGAAAATGCTATCCACATCCAAAGAAATATCTATGGAGTCTGAATATGTAACAAAATGTACTATTTTCACTTTTTTTCTTTCTCGTGGTTTTTCCCTTTTGTTTTGATTCTTCTTTCACATCATGACTAATGTATATGTATGTTTAATATGACTGTACATGTATAACCTATAAAGGATTATTTGCTGTCTTGGAAGGGGCAAGGAAAGAAGGGAGAAAAGTCATTGGAACTCAAAATTTTATAAAATTAAATATTGAAAATTATCTTTACATGTAATTGGAAAAAATAAAAATACTATTAATTGGAAGAAAAAAGAGGTGCTAAATGAAAATCTTTTACAGTGAAAGGGAAGATGAGAAGAGGGATGATAGGTAATATTTCAACCTTACTCTCATGGAATTGGCTCAAAGATGGAATGATGTACACACCAAGTTAAGTATAGAAATCCATCTTGTTTTGCAAGGAAGTGGGAGGAGAAGAGAACAAAGAAAAGGAGCAGCGATAGAAAGGAAGACCACTGAACAGACAGTGGTCAAAAGCAAAACAGACTTGAGGAGGTACAGGGTAAAAGTAGAGGAAGAAATAAGATGGAAGAAAATAAAGTTACTATTCAAATCTGTGAAATGGGATGAACTCAAAATAAAAATGGACAGCAAAGTAGATTAGAAATTAAAATCTGACAATATGGTGTTTACAAGAAACACAAAGCATACATAGTGTAAAAATAAGGGGAATCTATTATGTTCCATCTAATGCAAAAAAAAAAAAAGCAGGGGTAAGCAATCATGATCTCAAACAAAGCAAAAATAGATCAAATTAAAAGAGATAATCAGGGAAACTACATTTCACTGGTACGAGACAATGAAGTAATAATATTCAGTATATATGCACTATAAATAGTATAATACCCATTTTCTTAAAGGAAAAGTTAAAAAAAATTATAGGAGGAAAGAGGAAAAACTATACTAGTGGGAGACTTATTTCCCTAGCATGTGTCAGCACAAGTATGGAAAGCTTGACTCCCTTTCCACTCCCTTTGCATGCTTCAGTCTGTGTTTAGGAGGGTCTGACACCTCCCAACCTCACCAGGCTAGAAGCACGAGTGGGCATCCGAGGCTGGGTGGAGTGACTGGCAGCTGCTCCCGACATCCAAGTCTTTAGCCAAGGGCTGACTAAGGAACCACCTGCCTTGACAGCAAGGTCTCCCTTCTTGGTCCTGAGGTCAGGACTATGTTATGGGCTCTGTTCCAACCCCATATTCCTCAGATGTTTCTTCCTGGCAAATTAAGTGTCAGATAAAGAAGCATGCTCCCTTTTCCTCTGGAGGACCAATTCCCGGGTGAAGACCATTAGATAAGCAGAGCTGGTCCATGACACAAGGGTTCTAGTCTGAGTACCTACCATTCCTTATCAGATGCATCCTCCCCCCCAATTTCTCTATTTCTTTGTCACCCATTTTTTTTTCTTTTTTTCCCAATCTTTTTCTTCTTTTTTGCCTATTGCTT
>JAJPUD010034937.1:384-10571 GCA_023553655.1 Myrmecobius fasciatus | reverse complement strand
GAGGTACCACTACATACCTGTCAGATTGGCTAAAATGACAGGAAAAGATAAAGATAGATGTTGGAGGGGATGTGGGAAGACTGGGACATTGATGCATTGTTGGTGGAACTATGAACGGATCTAACCATTCTGGAGAGCAATTTGGAGCTATGCTCAAAAAGCTATCAAACTGTGCATACCCTTTGACCCAGCAGTGGTTCTATTGGGCCTATATCCCAAAGATATCTTAGAGGAGGGAAAGGGACCCACATGTGCAAGAATGTTTGTGGCAGTACTTTTTGTAGTGGTTAGAAACTGGAAACTGAAGGGATGCCCATCAATTGGAGAGTGGCTGAATAAATTATGGTACATGAATGTTATGGAATATTATTGCTCTGTAAGAAACGACCAGCAGGACGATTTCAGAGAGGCCTGGAGAGACTTGCATGAACTGATGCTTAGTGAAATGAGCAGAACCAGGAGATCATTATACATGGCAACACCAATACTATATGATAATAAATTCTGAGGTCCATGTCTCTCTGCAACAAAGAAATGTCTCAAACCAGTTCCAATTGTTCACTGAAGAATACCATATACACCCAGAGAGAGGGATATGAAATATGGACCACAATGTAACATTTTCATGCTCTCTATTGATGTTTGTTTGCATTGTGTTGCCTTTCTCTGGTTTTCTTTTTTTTTTTTCTTGTAGATAGGATTTTTCTTGTACAACTTGTGAACTATTATTGCATTATTAACATGTAGTGGACTTCCTGCCATCTAGGGGAGGGGAGGGGACTGGGAGTAAAAGTTGTAATGGAGAGCTTTGTAAAGATCAGTGCTGGGAAACTACCCATACATATGTTATACACATAAAAAGATTTAATTAAACAAAAAAAAATTAAAGATCAATGCTGGGGAACTACCCATACATATGTCATACAAATAAAAATCTTTAAGTAAAAATAAAAAAAAAAGATTGACATCAGTACACTGGGCAGCTGAAAAAAATGGGACATAGTTGAGCATGACCTGATTTTAAAAAGCAAAACTGTCTAGGTAAAGCTAAAAATAGTAATCACATTATACACATGAAGTGTCAAGGAAAATAGAATTAGAGGCTTCAGAAGGTGAAAGAGGAGACCTCCTAATTCTAAAAATTTACTCAGATTAGGAATGGATTATATAGGCAACACTACACATGTACCATGAAGGATATAGCACATTCCAAAATCTATAAAGAAATAAGGGGATGGGTATAGGATAATGTGAAACATAAGAGAATTTGTAGATTTCATGACAGAGGGACAAGGTATGTAGATTAATGAGAAAGCAATGAAGAATAAGGTGGTGTTTAGGAGAGTGTGCAGAGTTATGGTAGTAAGATAAGATGTGTAGATTAATGGAAAAGGGATAAAGGAAGGAAGAAAATGGTGAGGGGAGAAGATAAAGGAGGAATACATGGGTGAGGGAATTAAATAATAGCAATGCAAGGTATGGAGCAGAATTAAAGTAGAACAGTTAGCAAGGATAAGAAAGAAGAAATATACATCAATGCTAAATCAATGATCAAGAGTAGAATTTATTAGAAAAAATAGTGCAACTTGTTATCATTTATCTTAGACAAAATCAAATTTAAAGAATCAACCAAGAGAGAAATATATATATATATATATCAGCCATACTAATATAGTTTTATATGTATGTTTACATGTGAGTAAATTCATACATGTGCCTATATATGTATGTTATTAATATGTTTAGATGTGTATGCATGTAGTCTGTGTATGTATAATATATACGCATGAGTGTGTGCATGTGTATCTGTGCTTAACTCTTGGGGGAGGTGAGGGGATCATAGGTGACAAAAAAGAATAAAGTAAAACAAAAGTATGCAGCAGAGAACAAAAGATTTCCTTCTACAAGGAAGCAAATAAAAGATGGAAATTCATTCTCTTTTATTATTATATATGCTTTCTTTAATTGGAAATTGTTAGATATTTTGAATCCTCCCTGATATTCTGCTGGACACATGACACAATTTTTTTTGTTTTATTTTGTTTATTTTCCTTTTCAGTCTTTTTCTTATTTTTTAATTAAATTTCATATAACAAATTAATGTTAAGCATATAAATCAAAAGGAAATGAATAACTTCCCAGAAAAGTAAATATGAACTCTACAATAGCTAAATGATTCCAGATACCTATGAAAAATTATTGGAAACAAAAGCAGAATAAAAAAAGAAAACAGTTAATGAGAATGAGGAGCCCAAAGATTCTCAAATGTAACCAAAACATTCTACTGTTGAATTGTTTAAAAGAGAAATAACTGTAGTGATCACAGAGTTCATATCCTTTACAACAGAACTAATTAGAAGAACATAAAATTTGCATACATAAGCACAAGGTTCATCCAAGAAGCAAGGGGTAAGGCAATTACAAAATATATAACTGTGATTACATCAAACTGAAAAACTTCTGTAGCAATAATCAATACACAACACAAAAATGGAAATGATCAAACTGGGAAGATGGATAAAATTTAATATAATTTTTCTGATAAGTGCTTAGCATTTAAGAGATATATAATTATGCATCCAGAGAGAAGAATGTGGGAACTGAGTGTGTATCAAAACATAGTGTTTTCACTCTTTTTGTTTAATCCTTGCATTTCGTTTTCTTTCTTGTTTTTTTCTTGTTGATCTGATTTTTTTTTTGTAGAACATGATAATAGTGGAAATATGTATAAAAGATTTGCACATATTAGATTAGCCTATATTGGATTATATGCTGGAGAGGGGCTGGAGGGAAGGGAGAGAAAAATTTGGAACACAAGGTTTTGCAAGCTTGAATGCTGAAAATTATCCATGCATATGCTTTGAAAATACAAAGCTTTAATAAAAAAAAGAGATATGCAATTAGAAAACATGTACATAATGAATCTATTTATGTATATAATCTATTTATGTATATAAACATATTTATTACATAGAATATGATTGTGTTATAAGAAATAATGAATTTAATAAATAAATACATAAAAGAATGAGAAGAATTTTATGATATAGAGTAAAATACACAGAGCTAAGGAAATTTCAAGGATATAAACAGAATGAATAACCCCCCAAAATAATCAAACATCAGCATCATAAAATTACAAATAACAAATATGGCTCCAAAGAAGAGATTTGAGAAGATATGCCTTCATTCCCCTTTACAGAAGTTGGAGATTAATCCTATGGTACACTGAAGTTATTTTTAGATATTTTCCATGTATTGATGAATTTTAAATTACTTACTTTTTTCTTTAAAATATTATTAATTCTATATTGTACATATTAGGGGGAAAAGGGAATATTTGTTATAAAAATTTGTTATAAGAAAGAACTAAAAACACCAAGAAGAGACCCTTATATATATATATTTTTTAAATCCATGTGGTTTAAAGTAATCATAAATAGCCTATTTGTATATTACTTATTGGATTATAAAAATAAAAATTGTCTTCAGCAAGAGAGTTATAAACAAAGAATTAATAAGTTAATGGAAATCTAATAAAGTTACCATAAATTGGAAAGGTCAAAAAATAAACCATGAATGTAACATATAATTATGTTTAATAAAATTATTTTCAATAAGATAGCATTCCACAATCTATATTATGCTCTTAATACAGTACATTGGGAAAAATCTATGTCTTCACATAGTCATGCAAAATTTCTTCTACCCCCAATAAATATTAATTTTATTAAATTTATTAATTTTATTAAGCCAAAAAGTAATCAATAAATCCCCTCAAAAGCCAAATGCAAAAATATTGAAAAATCAAACCAATTAATTTAAATTCATTGAAGCCTGCTGCTACTCATTTCATTCTTGTTCTTTAGAAATAGTGTTTTCTAAGAAATTCCATTCAGAATAACGGATGATAGCATAAAATATTTGGGAATCTATCTACCAAGAAAATGTCAGAAACTATATGAACTAAACTACCAAATACTTTCCACACAAATAAAATCAGACCTAATCAATTGGAAAAACATTAAGTGCTCAAGGGTAGGCCGAGCGAATATAATAAAAATGACAATACTACCCAAACTAATTTACTTATTTAGTGCAATACCAATCAAACTCCCAAGAAATTATTTTACTGATCTAGAAAAAATAGTAGCAAAGTTCATTTGGAACAAGAAAAGGTCAAGGATTTCAAGGGAATTAATGACAAAAAAAAGACAGATGAAGGTGGCCTTGCTGTACCAGATATAAAACTATATTATAAAGCAGCAGTCATCAAAACCATTTGGTACTGGCTGAGAAATAGAGCAGTCGATCAGTGGCATAGAATAGGATATCAGGACAAGCTAGGTAATAATGTTAACAATTTAGTGTTTGATAAACCCAAAGACCCCAGCTTTTGGGATAAGGACTCACTATTCAGCAAAAACTGCTGGGATAATTGGAAACTAGTGTGGAAGAAACTAAGGCTGGACCCACACCTAACACCGCACACCAAGATAAGATCTAAATGGGTTCATGATCTAGATATAAAGAGTGATATGTTATAACCAAATTAGAGGAACATGGGATAGTTTATCTCTCAGACCTGTGGAGATGGAATAAATTTATGTCCAAAGAAGATCTGGAACTCCTAATTGAACACCAGATAGATAATTTTGATTATATTAAGTTAAAGAGTTTCTGTACAAATAAAACTAATGCAGACAAGATTAGGAGGGAAGCATCAAATTGGGAAATCATCTTTACATTTAATGCTTCTGATAAAGGCCTCATTTCTAAAATATATAGAGAATTGTCTCATATATATAAGAATTCAAGTCACTCTTCAATAGATAAGTGGTCAAACGATATGAACAGACAATTTTCAGATGATGAAATTAAAACTATTTATAATCATATGAAAAGGTGCTCCAAATCATTATTGATCAGAGAAATTCAAATTAAGACAACTCTGAGGTACCACTACACACCTGTCAGATTGGCTAAAATGACAGGAAAAGATAACGACGAATGTTGGAGGGGATGTGGGAAGACTGGGACACTGATGCATTGTTTGTGGAGCTGTCAACGGATCCAACTATTCTGGAGAGCAATTTGGAGCTATGCTCAAAAAGTTATCAAACTGTGCATACCCTTTGACCCAGCAGTGTTTCTATTGGGCTTATATCCCAAAGAAATCATAAAAGAAGGAAAGGTCCCCACATGTGCAAGAATGTTTGTGGCAGCTCTTTTTTGTGGTAGCTAGAAACTGGAAACTGAGTAGATGCCCATCAATTGGAGAGTGGCTGAATAAATTATGGTATATGAATGTTATGGAATATTATTGCTCTGTAAGAAACAACCAACAGGATGATTTCAGAGAGGCCTGGAGAGACTTGCATGAACTGATGCTGAGTGAGATGAGCAGAACCAGGAGATCGCTCTACACAGCAACAACAGTACTGTATGATGATCAGTTCTGATGGACATGACTCTCTTCAACAATGAAATGCTTCAAACCAATTACAATTGTGCAGTGAAAAAGGCCATATACACCCAGAGAGAGGGATGTGAAATGTGGACCACAACACAACATTTTCATGTTCTCTATTAATGTTTGCTTGCATTGTATTTCCTTTAAAGGATTATTCTCTCTTATAGATACGATTTCTCCTGAACAAAAAAATGATGTGTGGCAATAACTATACATATATTCGACTTAAGTATTCTAACATAATTATCATGTAGTGGATATCCTGCTATCTAGAGGAGGGGTGGGGAGTAGGCGGGAATAATTTGTAAACAATGCTTTGTAAGGGTTAATGTTTGGTAATTACCCATACATATGTTTTGCAAATAAAAAGTATTAATAATAAAAAAAAGAAATAGTGTGTTCTTTTTTTTTACATTATATCAGTTTTTATTCAAATGACGGTTGGCAAAATATGTAGTCATTAGGTATTCCTAATTATCCACCTTTTAAATATTTTTCCAGTGAATATATAATTTTCTTCAATAACACATAAAGATAGTTTTCTTCATTCATTTTTTAAGACTTTGAGTTCTATTTTTCTCCCTTTCTACCTTTCCTTGTCCATTCTTAAAGCAGCAAACAATATGATATAGGTTGGAGATATATAATCATTTAGAACATATTTCCATATTAGTTATGTTGAGAAAAAAATAGAAGAAAAAGGAAAAGCCATGATAAAAAAATGGAGTGTGGGGGGCAACAGGGGAAGAGAAAGGGAATAGTATGCTTTGATATATATTCAGTTTCCATAGTTCATTCTCTGGATGTGTATGGCATTTTCCACCCCAAATCTACTGGAATTGTCTTGGATCATTGTATTCCTGAGAAGAGTTAAATCTGCTATAGTTGATTATCACACAAACTTGCTGTTACTGTGGACAATGTTCTCCTAGTTCTGCTTAATTCAGTCAGCATTAATTCTTGTAAGTTTTTTTTTTTTTTTGAAATCAGCTTGCTCATCATTTTTTTTCTAAAACAAGAGTATTCCATTATATTCATATATCACAACATAGTCATTCTTCAACATAGTCAGTCATTCCTCAACTGATGGGCATCCACTCAATTTCTGGGTTTTTGCCACCACAAAAAGCTTTCCTACAAACTTTGTTTTGTACATGGGTCATTTTCCCATTTTAAAGATCTCTTTGGAATACAGACCCAGTAGAGGCACTGCTGCATCAAAGGCTATGTAAAGTTTTATAGCCCTTTGGGGATAGATAATGTTCTCCAATTTTCAAATTGTTCTCCAGAATGCTTGAATCAGCTCACAACTCCACCAACAATGCATTTGGGTCCCAGTTTTTCTAAAGCCTTTCAACATTTATCATTATTTTTTGTGTTATCTTAGAGAATGCAAGAAGTGTAACCTTCTGATCTTCCTTGTTGTCATAAGTAGCTTTCTATGTCCAAGGTTCTTTTTTTTTATTTTTTTAAATTGAGTTCTGCTCTTAGGCCACAGAATATACTGGAAGTTTGTTTTATACAGGACAAAAGTTATATCACTGGGTTTCCATGATGGGGACAGACATGTTGGCTGCCTTTTGTTCTTGGGTTTCAGGACTCTTAATTTCCCTTCTGCTCTGGGACTGGAAACCTCACAGTTGGCCTATTGAGGTGCTGGCCCACTAAACCAGGACTGAGGGGTAACCTCTGTTGATCTGTGTTTTGGCTAAGAGCCTTCCACCAATTCACCTGGACCGTGCTTTCATTTTACCTGAGAAAAATATTTGCTAAAGTCCTTCCAAGTTATCTTGAATTGGAAAATTGTTTCACTTTGTCTTTCTATGGGTTCTATCATTCCAGAATTCATTTAGAGGTTTGATTAGCATTATTTCTAAGGGAAACTGGGAAGGACTCAAGTAACTTCCTGGCTCTTCTCTGCCATCTTGGCTCGGTTGCCTCTTCCCTTTTATAATTTTACTGATGTAATAATTATTGAGTAATATAATAATTATTAATATACTATGCCACCTAATATTGTTATAATAACTAATATAATTATAATATGTATAATTATATATAAATATAATTGCTAATATAATAATTATTTATTAATGTAATATAAGTATCAGGAATACTTTTGGTAAAAATGAAAGTGAATTCACAACAAAAAAAAAGACTTTACAAACACTTCTGATGCAAATTTTACTAGTAGAATTACAAATTCACATAAATAAATTATATCTGTGTTAGGATAAGGTATTCTGCTTTAAGTGCTGCCACTGCTAGGATATGCAAGTAGGAATGGGAAGGATGATTACAATACAATCATTTCTACGTTTTGAGTTGTTTCTTATGACAAGCCCATGAGTGCAAGAAAACACAGGTGTTCTCCTGTCCTTTGGGAACTGTTTTTAAGTGATTGTTTCTAATCCCAAAGGATTAGAATTCTATGATAAGAATGAGTTTTACAATCTTTGATTCACTACACTTAACACATATAGGTGAACATTGCCAAGAATTGATTGATGATTTCAAACTGTATTGCAAGAGTCTGACTCCCAAGCCAGAAAAAGCAGTTCTAAAATTCTAGCTTATTAGTATATTTATTACAAATATCATCTCCATATCTATGAAAATCATCAAATAATATTTTTCCACACTTGCAAGGCAGGCCAAGGATTTGGTTTCTCATTTTCCTTTCAGTGGTATTCTTCTCTCTAATGATTAATGTTTTTTTTTTCCCCTGATTCCTCACTAAGAGTGACTGTTTCTAATGTTTTAAATTAACAATTCTACCATGAAAGCAAGTCAAGTCTAGAGTAGTCCTACTCAAGGAAAGAGGCACAAACCGAAATGAGTGTCTAAAAACTCATCTAAACCAATACTTAGGATAAATCTGTCAAGGAAAGCCAGTTAATATAATAAATAGAAGACAATGAAAAAATAATTCAAGAGATATGCAACCCCATTTACCATATATGCTTGGGATCTTTTGTACCAAATGTACTATCTTAGTACATTGGTAACATAAGATACTAAAAAGCTCATTATTTATGTTGAAATCAACTGAAAATCATATGGGAGCTTGCTAATGGGGATCCTGGAGCTATACAAATAAAATATATCTTTACCCCATGCACATAAACCTTAGAGTACTGAAGGAATGTTGTAGCCACCTTCTGAGTCCCCAACATGATAATGCAAGTGGAATATTTGATAACAGCTTCAGACTGGATCATATAGAAAAACTCTCCACCAAAACCTAATTAAATAATTTCAGAAAATTGGATCAGGTATATAAATGCCAAATTGCCAGAATAATCCAGTTACTAACTCCAAGGTAAGAATTAATCCTAAAAAAGTCCAATTCTCTTTCAATTAACTATTCCATTGTGTTTTTCTTTTAAAAAAAATAAGTGCTCACAATAATACATAAACATTTAACAAATAATTAAATTTTTAGTGTATTATTTCTCCAAATTTGAGAGATAGTCAGCAGGAACAAAGATTGGAGTAACTTTTTTAGAGGTTGTAAACATAAGAATTAGGAAATAACTTACCTTCAAAATGTCATGCTTTGATGTAGTGCTTAACAGCAGGTGAGATTTCTGTTATCATCAGTTGGCTGCCCTTGGAATAACACATAATGATTCAGTTAAGAAACTCAATGGAATTTTGTAATTGAACAGGAGTAGAGGGAATAGCCAGTGTAAGATACCTTAAGAAAAATCTGAAAGGTTTGAAGTAGATAGAGCCTATTTACTATGCTGAGAAAACCTAAGAACAAAAACTAAAAAGGTTCATTTTCTAATAAAATTTCACCGGGTTAAAGCATCATGTTAAGTTTAAAACTTCAATGGATGTTCTTTATACTTGATGTGATACTTCGTTCATTTCCATAAGTCATTTATTTCCTATTGGAAAATACTATACAGATTTATCTATAGTTTTCCCCATCTCACTAGCCTCCATGATAGATCGGAAGAGCGTCGTGGAGGTTGTTTGTTTTTTGTTTTTTTGTGATGACCAAGTGTGATGGATTTGGCTCTTTTTTATTATTAAAGCTTTTTATTTGTATAACATATGTATGGGTAGTTCCCCAACATTGATCTTTACAAAGCTTTCCATTACAAATTTTACCCCCAGTCCCCTCCCCTCCCCTAGATGGCAGGAAGTCCACTACATGTTAATAATGCAATAATAGTTGACAGGTTGTGCAAGAAAAATCCTGTCTACAAGAAAAAAAAAAGAAAATCAGAGAAAGGAAACAAAATGCAAGCAAAGCTCAATAGAGAGCATGAAAATGTTACGTTGTGGTCCATATTTAATATCCCTCTCTCTGGGTGTAGTCTTCTTCAGTGAAGAATTGAAACTGGTTTGAGACAATTTTTTGCTGCAGACAGCCATGTCCATCAGAATTGATCATTATATAGTATTGTTGTTGCTGTTTATAATGATCTCCTGGTTCTGCTCATTTCACTCAGCATCAGTTCATGCAAGTCTCTCCAGGCCTCTCTGAAATCGTCCTGCTGGTCGATTCTTACAGAGCAATAATATTCCATAACATTCATATACCATAATTTATTCAGCCACTCTCCAATTGATGGGCATCCCTTCAGTTTCCAGGTTCTAGCCACTACAAAAAGGGTTGCCACAAACATTCTTGCACATGTGGGGCCCTTTCCCTCCTCTAAGATCTCTTTGTGATATAGGCCCAATAGAAAAACTGCTG
>JAJPUD010034936.1:0-10572 GCA_023553655.1 Myrmecobius fasciatus | reverse complement strand
TTCTCTATATATTTTAGAAATGAGGCCTTTATCAGAACCTTTGGATGTAAAAATATTTTCCCAGTTTACCGCTACCCTTTTAATCTTGTCTGCATTCATTTTGGTTGTACAAAAACTTTTTAACTTGATATAGTCAAACTTATCTATTTTGTGATTAATGATGACCTCTAGTTCTTCTTTGGTCACAAATTCCTTCCCCCTCCACAGGTCTGAGAGGTAAACCATCCTACGTTGTTCTAATTTGTTTATAATATCATTCTTTATGCCTAGATTATGAATCCATTTTGACCTTATCTTGGTATATGGTGTTAGGTGACTAACAACAAGACTATACGATGATCAATTTTGATGGACATGGTTCTCTTCAACAATGATGTGATTCAAACCAGTTGTTCTGCGATGAAGATAGTCATATACATCCAGAGAGAGGCCTGTGGGAACTGAGAGTGAACCACCACACAGCATTTTAACGCTTTGTGTGAATATTTCCATGCATTTTGTTTTCCTTCATAGGTTGTTTTTTTCTTCTTCTCTTTCTAGATCTGATGTTTCTTGTGCAGTAAGATAACTGTATAGATATGTATACATGTATTGTATTTGTCATATAATTTGTCCTATTTAGCATGTATTAGATTACCAGTCATCCAGGCGTGGGGGGTGGGGGGAAGGAGGGGAAAAGCTTGGGGAAAAAAAGTTTTTGCAAAGGTCAATGTTGAAAGGTCACTCATATGTTTTGTAAATAAAAAGCTTTATATAAAAAAATAAAATAAAATTTTAAAAAAAAGAAATAATAAGTAGGCTGATTTCAGAAAAGTATGGAAAAATTTAAAATGAACTGGTGCTAAATGAAGTGAGTAGAATCAAGAGAACAGTAACAGCAAGATTGTGTGATGATCAATTGGGATGGACTTGTTTGTTCTTCATTCTGGAAGAGGACCATGATATCAGGGAGGTAGTGCCATGACATGTAGATGAATTGGGTTTAAGAGAGGGAGGGCTGTGCTAGGTCACCTGCCTCACTTTCCCTTCCAGAGTCATTTGGGTCTTAGCTCTTCTCAGTAATATAGTGATCCAAGACAGTTCCAATAAACGTGGAATGGAAAATGACATCCTCATCCACAGAAAAAACTATGGCTATTTAATACAGATTGATGCATACTATTTTCACTTTTTTTTTCTGTTTTTTTCTTTATTGTGTTTTCCCCTGATTTTTCTTTCACAACATGACTAATATGGAAATATATTTAAAATGATTGCATACATACATAATGTATATCAGATTGCTTGCTTTCCTGGGGAGGGAAAAGGTAAGGAATGGAGAAAAAAAATTTGGAATGCAAAATCTTATAAAAATTAATGTTGAAAACTATATACTTAATTGGAAAAATAAAATCCTATTAATTAAAAAAAGTGCTCTGGTTTTGAAATTATAGGATTTTTGGCTTTTCTACTTGGACTTTTGTGATTTTTGCACAAGTCACTTATTTTCTGAACTACAGTTTGTTCTAAATGATGTGTGAGGTGCCTTTTAGTTTTAAATATAAGATCTTATGAAATGATATGGAAGTACTTGGAGAAGTAAACACACTGTATTGTAACTAGTTATAAATGACCAGTATTATTGTTAAGTAACGATTAAGTTAATTATTTCAATATTTCAGGAAAAAATACCTTTGCTTAAAACATCTAGATAAAATATTATCTTAATTCAGATAATTGTCTTAGTTCTTTGGGTATATACTGTTGTCAACTGAATATTCATAATACGTTTTCAGTATCTTTCCTCAAAAACCTCCTATGTTTCCTTTTCATGTTATCATGTTTAAAATCTTGTGATTGGTTTTCAAGGCTCTTATTTTTTTGCTACCTTAACTTTTCTTGCACATTTTCCCCAAACATACCTTATCCTTTAATATGGTCTAATTTTTTTTTTTTTAAAGAATTTGCTGTGCTTCTTTTGTTGTTCTGTTGCCCTAGAATTCCTTTCTTTTACCTTTATTTTATCCAGTTCTTACTTGTCTTTAAAAGCCTAAATCAATTTTATTCTATGAAATTTTTCTTGATTACTTTATTGATCCCCTGAACTTCTTAATGTTTGGACTACATAATTTAACAGTTATATGTGTCTTGAATTTTTGGTACTATTTCATATGTATTTGTCTTCCCAGCTAGGTTATAAGCTTCTTGAGGATAAAGACTGTTTTTCAAATTTATTTTATACTATCTACAATGCTGAATATATTACAAATTCTTAGTATGTTCTTGTAGTGGTTTGAAATAATTGGAAGATAAAATGTTGCCAGTGATATTTTCCCATGATTAAATACAGAAGAGATCATTTCATTTATTAAATTGTGAAGTATAGATTTTTAAATTATCTGTTCTCTGTAATGCCAAGTATTTTAGTAGAATCAATGTGGTCTTTCAGTACTTTAGCATTTGTTTAATTACTTAATAACAGAGTAGTGATTTTTCTTCACTTCGCATTTCTTAAAGTAGTTTGGTTTTCTTAAGTATTTAATGATACTTTTTTGTTTTTACAACCTAGTCATTTCTTCTTCATCCTTCTCACAGCATCACATCTTCTCTTATAATAAAAATATTTAAGCAAAAGCAACAAGCACATTGACTATATTTGACAGTGTCTACTATATTCCACTTTCTTGATCCCTTACCTCTTTAATAAGATGGAGGAAGGCAGTGTTATAATAATTTTCTTGGAATTGAAATTGGTCACTATAATTTAATAATCAGTTTACCTTTTAATTGATAAACATTAAGGCCCTCTTATTTGCCATGTACTGTATGTTAAGTTCTGGAGATCAAATATAAAAGAAAAAAGAATGATTGTCTCTGCTCTTAAGGAGTTTATAATCTAATGGGAGAAAAAACACAAAAGAAGCTGAAAAAAGAAGTGGGTAAAGGGACTTGACCTAGAGCATAATGGAGAAGTCCAAAGAAATCTAAAAGCATTGTAGCTTTTGGGAAATGGGGAGAAGATAGTGTTGAACTACCTCCTTTCATAGAGGCCCAGGAGCCCATGGCTCTGCCCTCATTTCAGAGGGTACCAATGAGATGTGACTACCAGGCAGATTCAATCTTTCAGAATAACAAGATCTCCAATGATGAGACAAGGTATCTGCCTTTTATTGTTATTTTATTTTATTACATTAATGTCTTTTTGTATGTTCTTGCTTCTACTTGGTTTGTTCTGCATCACTTCATAATTTATTGATGTTGTAGTAATATTTCTTTCATGTGCCATAGTTTATTTTGGCATTCCCAGTAGATGAATAGTTATTTTGTTTTCAGCTATCTGGCATATAAATCCTTACTGTTTTTGACCTCCTTGGAGTATAAACTCAGTAGTAGGATCATTGCACCGATGGTGTGTGTGTGTGACTAATTCAATGATTTTTCTTGGTTAATTCAAAATAACTTTCTAGAATTGTTGAACTGACAGTTTTTATTGATCATACATTTGTAAATTTGGGTCTCCAGAACTTCTCAGCCACTGACTAGTTTCATCTTTTATTATCTTTGACCTTTTTGAATGGTGTGAGGTGAAACTTCAGAATTTAATTTGCATTTCTCTTATTATTTCTACCTTGGACTTTTCTTTAATTTATTTGTGAATTGTTTATTGTTTTTTAAGTTTAGTAAGATCATTTATTTTTCTTTCTTTTGCTGAGGCAATTGGGGTTAAGTGACTTGCCCAAGGTCACATAGCTAGGAAGTGTTAAATGTCTGAGGCCAGATTTGAACTCAGGTCCTCCTGACTTCAGGGCTGGTGCTCTATCTACTGTACCACCTAGCTGCCCCTCATCCTTTTTTCCCAAATGAAGAACAATCCCCTTGGTTTCCAGTTCTTTGCTACAGCAAAACGTCCTGCTATAATTATTTTGAATATATTTGTTGTTTTCCTCTTTCTTTCATTTAGGGTATTTGTCTATTAGTGGTTTTGTTAGGTCAAAGAATTTGTATTTATAGTTAATGACATTTTTTTGTTTAGGTTTCAAATCACTCTCTTTAATGATTGGATCCATTCTGAGGTTGACCAGTAAAGCATTAGTATTCTTTTTCACTTATAGCCCCATAAGAATTATAATTTTTCTATTTTGTCCTTTTTGCCAGTATGATGGGTTTAAAGTGAAACTTAAGAGTTGTCTTACTTTTTATTTTCATCATTAGTGATTTGGAGGATTTTTTCATGTGTTTTTTCATAATTTGTCTATTTTTGAGAACTTTGTTCATATTATTTGACCATTTCTATTCTGATATTTTATTCTTAGATGTATATGAATCAGTTCCCCACATGTAGATTGTGATTTTTATAAAATTAATTTGTTTAAAAAAGTTTTTTTCCTCATTGTTTCTCTTTTGGTTCTCACTGCAGTGATCCTGTTTGTGCAAAAAATATTTCAATTTAATGTTATCAAAATTACTCATTTTTATTTTCTGTTATTTTTCTTATCTTTTGATAAGAGCTTTCCTCCTATCCATAGTTAAGAAATGCATTTCCATTCCTGCTCTGTGCATTTATTTCTGACATGACTTTATAGTTAAGACCTGAATATAATTAAACTTTATTGTGGGATATTGTGGCATGAAATGTTGGTCTAAACTAGTTCTCAGTAGTTTTTATTGAATAAGTCCTTATCCCAGCATTTGGAATATTTGAATTTACTAATAGTATGGTTTATTTTTTTAAAGATATTCTTAACCTAATCTTTTCTAGGGATCAACTTTTCTGTTTTTAACCAGTTACTAGAGTTTTAATGATTACTACTTTGTAGATCTGATATTATTTCCCACTTTTTATTCATTATTTCTCTTGAGATTCTTGACCTTATCTGGTACTGTTGTCATTTTTAATATATTTCTATGATTAAATTATGAAATTCAAATTAACAGTTTTCCAATCTAGCTCACTTTATGTAAATAGTTCATTTAAATTGTATTTAGATAATTCTTATGTGAGTCTAAGTAGCAGATTTTCCATCTTCTATAGTTATTTTTAATGGAATTTATTTTTCTTTATCTTCCTGCTGGCTTTTGTTGGTAATGTGTAAAAAATGCTGGTGTTTGTGAGTTTATTTTATATATTGCTACTTTACTAAAGTTATTGTTTTAATTAAATTTAATGAACTCTTCAGGGTTCTCTAAATAAGCTATCAATATTAGCTATGTTATATTGTAAGCTCACTGAGAGCAGATACTAGGTTTCCCTTCCCTTCCTCCTTTTTTGTGTATCTTGTCTTTAATTCAATGCCTGTTACCATCATATACCTTTAATAAGTGCTAAGAAAATTTGATGTTTTTGTTTTTTGCTATTGTTTGATTTCTTTAGTCTCTTAATTCTGTTTTATGGATGTAGCTAACATTTTTAGAAATATATTAAATATGGTGATGATAGCAATATGTAACTTTGTTTTTATATTGATTAGAAAATCCTCTGGTAGTCATTGTAGATGATGCTTGTATTTGGTTTTAGATAGGCACTTTTTTTTTGTATTAAGGAATCGTTACTTAAAAAAAAATTTTTTTTAAACCTAAGTGTCATATTTTCTCAAGTTTTTTCTTTGTTTTATTGATATAATGATTAAAACATTTTTTGATATTAACAATTTTATGTTTATAGTTTTTATCATGTAGAACAAGTCTCATATTCCTAATATAAATTCAACCTGATCATAATGTATAATATTTGATAGAATCTATGTGTAAATTATCAAGTCTTGTTTTTTTTTTCCCCTTTAGAAAGGGAAAAAAGTTCCCTTTAGAAGTTCCTCTATAGTATATTCATTCCCTTCCCCTCCCCTTCCCCCCTCCCCACCCCACCTCCCTGAAATTGGATTTAAGAATTCTTTGGTTGTTAGTCAGTAAACATTTTTTAAATGCCCACTATGTGTTGAGGCACTGGGTTTGGGATACTATGCTCTCCCTTTAGCTTTCTTCCTTTTCTTTTCCCCTCAACTATTTCCTTGTTGGATTTAAGGTATTTATATACTAATGCTTTGTAGTTTTAGTTTCAAGTTGTTATTAATTTGCAATTCTATTGAATATTGTTTTCACAACTGGAAGCTACCACCATGATTTTTGACTAATTCCTTATTTGTTTTAGATATAAGTATATCTATTATGATACTTTAATCAGAATCAGGCCTTAGATGGAGTTTGTGTTGCTTGGTTTTGTTGAACTTTTTGCAAAAAATACACTTTGTATTAGGCAAAGCAAATTGAGCCTCTGGGGAAAAACCTTATGATAGGAGCACTGGCTGTGGCAGTATATAGGCTCAGACCTAGGCACTGAAGCAGTTTTGGTTGTGGGAATCTGGCTTGTAGTCATTAATGAATGTGATAATAAAACAAAAGATAATCAGATGTTAAAAAGAGCATTTTGGGGCATTCATTGCAAAGGAATTTTACATTATCATTGGCTACTTTCTAATCCAGACTTACATAGTTTTACTGTATCTTGAAATAGGTATACAATATATACTTGATATTTGAGACCAGTGATGTTTTTTTTTCCAGGGGTGTTGCTCCCCCTTTTCCCTCCTGAAGCTGCATTTTCCATATTTTAGTTTTTTCCTTTAAACTTAGTATTCAATAATAATGACAGAGTAACATTTCTTTTTCTTTTTTCACAGTTGTGAGTTGTGATATCCACTTTCTAAGCTTAATGTTATTTAACTCTGTCATATTTAACTCAAAAGTCCCTAGAAAAGTGTGTGCACACACATATCTTTTTAAAAATTCAGTTTCTTCTGTGTTTTGGTTTGACTTCAGGATTCTAGGTTTTTTATGGTTATTTTAATTAGAAGATCTTTTATGTAAGGAGGTGAGTTGTAAATTATAAATAAAATTAATCAGAAATGAGCAACATATCTATCTTGAGGTTACAGCACAGGGAAAAATGTATTTGCCATGGAAACTTCAGTTGTATCATGTAATGCCCAGACTTCCTTAATTTAAATAATTTTGTATTTTGTTCTGCTTTGGTTGTTTGGGAACTTTTTGTTGAGTCACTTTTGCTTTTATGTAAGTCTTGCAAAATGTCATCTTTGAGGCTTTTTTTGAGAATCATTCTATAACTAACAGGAAATACAATAAAAAAGATAAACATTTAAAAGTAGTTCTTTATTGTTGTTTGAATAGGTTTTGAGCAGTTTTCTTAGAACCTAGGTTTCAGTTAAATGCCTTATTTTTATGTTGTTGTTTTTCCTTTTTGTTTTATGATTCTACAACTATTAGTGGGTGTATAATTGTGTCTCTTTTTTTTTGAATTAGAATTCTTTGGGGAAAAGGTTTCCTTCATTTAATAGTTATTTTAGTTCTGTTTACTAAGAAGTATAATAACTTGCAAAATAATGTTTACAGGGTCAGTTCAGTTCTATTGGAAATGTTATAAAGAGTCAATTTAGCTGAAGTATATACATATACATATATGTGTGCTTGTATATGTATGTACATATACATATATACACACATTAGGGATTGGTCATATTACAGGGTTTAGTTATGTATTAATGATGTTATTGTAACAGTATGGTTTACATGAATGCATGCTTGGTAAGATCATTCAGTGATCCACGTGTAAGTAGATGTCAACTTAGAATTGTGCAAGAAAAGTTATTGTGTTTTCCATATACCCTTTGATTCAGCAGTCTTATTATTAGGCACATAATAATCATCTCTTAATGGACATATCTCATGGCCTTTTCTGAATCTTAATTTTTCTTCACTTTTCTGTAACCTTTGACATTGTTGAGATTCTCTTCTTGATACTCTCTTTTCTTTAGGTTTTCATGACACTGCTTTATCCTGGTTTTTCTTCAGTTGTCTGACTCTTCCTTTTCTGGCTTCTTTGCTTGATCTTCAGCCAGATCATACACATTGACTATGGATGACCCCCAAATCTTTGACCTGGGATCACTTCTTTACTCCTATACTATTTAATTTGGTAATCTCATCAACTTCCATGATTTCAGTTATCTCTATGCCAATGACACTCACATCTACATATCCAGCCCTAATCTTTCTCCCAACTTTCAGACTTGAATCTCAAACTAACATCTTAAACTTATTAAGTCCAAAACTTACAACCAAGCTTCGTTTGTTCCCCACCCAATTAGTTTTTAAGGCATATCATTTCTGCTTTTGTAAGGTCTGTTACAAGGACTCACATATATGCACACACACACATATATGTAAATATAATATTTCCTCTTCTTGTCCCTGTACCTGCAATCATCTTGATACAGATTCTATACCTAGACTGTTTCAGTAGCCTTCTGGGTAGTCTCCCTTTCTCATATCTCTTCCCCTTCCAATCCATGTTCCCCTTATCTGTCACATTTATCTTTCTAAAGCACTAATCTATTTTTACCACCTATCTCAAACTTCAGTGTTTCATTATTCATGATCAAATGTAAAGTCCTGTATTTGGCTTGTAAAGTCTTTAGATTTGAATCTAAATACCTCATTTCTTTCCAGTATTCTCATACCTTATTTACCTTTTGGGATCCAGTGTCACAGGTTTCTTTGCTATTTCTCATATAGGCTTCTCCAAATCCTGACTCCTGTGTCTGAAATTCTCTGTTTCTTTGTTTCTTATGTTCCAGCTTCCTTCAACCTTCACCTAAATTTTCACCTTAAAAAAGCCTTTCCTAGTGCACCACAATTCTAGTACATCTCTATGTTGTTTATTTCCAATTTATCCTCTGTAAGTCTTACTTGTATGTAGTTCTTTTCATGTTGTGCGTCTCCCATTAGACAGCAAGCTCTTGAGAGTAGGGAACTATCTTTTGCCTTCCTTTCTATTTCTAGTACTTAACACAGTATATGGCACTTCTGCATTTAATAAGTGTTAGTTCACTAATTTTATTATTTGGTCTCTGGAATTGTACTTGATTATTCCTTCCCTCTCTCCCTCCCTCCTATTTTCCCTTCCTTTCCTTTCCTTCCTGCTTAATAATATTTTGTTAACATAAATTGTTTAGCCATTTCCCCAATTCATGGGCCTTCTCTTAGTTTCCAGTTTGTTGCTAAAACAAAAAGTGTAATAATTATTTGTAATTTTTTACATTAATTGTTAAGTTATTTGTAAATCAATTTTTTTGATTTCTTTTTTTTCCTTTTTTTTTTTTTTTTTTGCTTTTTGCTGAGGCAATTGGGGTTAAATGACTTGCCCAGGGTCACACAACTAGGGAATGTTAAGTGTCTGAGAGCAGATTTGAACTCAGGTCCTCCTGACTTCAGGGCTGGCGCTCTATCCACTGCGCCACCTAGCTGCCCCAATTTTTTTGATTTCTTATTGGAATATGCCTTGTTAGTAGTATTTCTGGGTCAGAAGGTAAACACACTTTAGTGTCATTTTGAGTATAATACACAGTTGTTTTCCAGAATGTTCTCAGCTCTACATTACGACCTCTATAGTAATTGTCATTTTTGTGATTTTTCTTTTTTGTCATCTTCACTAGTTTCATAGTGCTAATTGGGATGGAACCTCAAAGTTAGTTTAAATTTTTTTTTTTTTTTGCAATTATGTGATAGTGATTTGAAACATTTTTCATATAATTGTTTATAGCATGGATTTCATCTTTAGAAACTGCCTAATCCTAAGTATTGTCAACTTATCTATTGGAAAATAGCTCTTGTTTTTATAAATTTAAATCAGTTTCTCATATATTGCAGAAATAATATTCTTATTAGAGAAAGTTGTTTGAAAGGTTTTTTTCCTATTTTACTTTCCTCTTAACTTTAACTGCTTTGCATTCGATAAAATCCAACCCCCCATTCTATTAAAAACACTAGACAGTATAGCAATAAGTGGGCTTTTCCTTAAAATGATCAGTAGCATCTACTTAAAACCATCAGCAAGGGTCATATATAATGGAGACAAACTAGAACCATTCTCATTAAGATCAGGAGTGAAACAAGGCAGCCCACTGTCACCATTACTATTTAATATTGTATTAGAAATGTTAGCTTTGGCTTTGGCAGTAAGAGAAGAAAAAAGAGATTAAAGGAATTAGAGTAGGTAATGAGGAAACCAAATTATCATTCTTTGCAGATGACATGATGGTATACTTAGAGAACCCTAGAGACTCAATTAAAAAACTACTAGAAACAATTCACAACTTTAGCAAAATTGCAGGATACAAAATAAATCCACATAAATCATCAGCATTTTTATATATTTATATATATATATTACCACCAAAGTTCAGCAGCAAAGATAAAAAGAAATTCCATTCAAAATAATTGTCGATAGTATATTTGGGAATCTGTCTCTCAAGGAACAATCATGAACTATATGAACTAAACTACAAAACACTTTCCATACAAATAAAGTAAGACCTAATCAATTGGAAAAATATCAAGTGCTCATGGGTAGGCCGAGCGAATATAATAAAAATGACAATACTACCCATACTAATTTACTTATTTAGTGCCATACCAATCAACTCCCAAAAAATTATTTTACAGATCTAGAAAAAATAGTAGCAGAGTTTATTTGGAAGAACAAAAGGTCAAGAATCTTAAGGGAATTAATGAAAAAAAAAA
>JAJPUD010034935.1:0-10573 GCA_023553655.1 Myrmecobius fasciatus | reverse complement strand
GGATAAGAAAGTAGACATGCAGACCAGAATTCAGTGATGTATTCTTGGTTATCAATTCTTTTTGTTCATAATAAAGTCTTATATTTTTCACCCAAAGGGCAATGAAGAAACCCATGATTGGCTCGTACAGGCTGCAACATATTACAAAGAATTCTGGAGGAGAAATCTTTTGAAAGATGTTATCCAAGATGTCAGAAAATCAGAATGCCATAGTGGATAGAATATTAAATCTGGAATCTCTTGATCCACATCAATAATAATAAGAAAAATGTAAATTAAAACAATTCAAGTTTCACCTCATCCTCATCAAATTGGCAAAGATGATAAAAAGAAAAAAAATGTTGCAGAAGTTTAGAAAGACATGCATGCTATTACACCATTGGACAATTTTCCAGATCATTCTGGAAAAAATTTCAAAATTACACAAAACAAAGTCTCTAACCTATTCATATTCTTTGACACAGTGATTCCAATATTTGGCAGTGCCCCAAGGGAATAAATGACAGCAAGAAAGATCTTACATGTAATAAAATATTCATAACAGCTCTTTTTGAAATAGCACAAACAACTGAGGACAAAGGAGAGTCCATCAAATGGGGAGATGATAAAACAAATCATGGTGTATGAATTTGATGGATTATACTTCAGTTGTAAAATGAGGAATGAAAAGAATTCAGAGAAATATAGAAAGACATATATGAAGTAATGCAGAATGAAGAAAACAGAAGGAAGAGAACAATATGCATAATTACAATACAAATTACAATAATGTCAAGGATAACAGCTCTAAAAAGCTGTCAGATTAATCAATTTTAAGAAACAATTTTAAATCCTGGAGAACAGTTAGCAAGATATATCTTCATGTTTTCAGCAGGGAAGGGGGACTATAGATGGTGAATATGTTCTACACTTGTCAGTTGAGATCATTGTGTCAGTTGACTTTGCTTCAGTGTTTTCCTTTTTTACTAGCTGTTGACTCTGAGCAAGTCACTTAACCCTGTTTACCTCAGTTTCCTCACCTGTAAAATGAGCTGAAGAAGGAAATGGCAAATCACACCAGGATCTTTGCCAAGGAAATTCCAAATACGATCATGACAAGTCAGACATCATTGAAACAACTATACAATAACAACTTTCCTTTGCTGCAAGGGAGGATTCAAGTAGGGAGCGATAAGAAGACATGGCAATGGGGTCAAAACAAAAGGCAACAATAAATCTGAAAATGAAGAACAAATTATATGACCAAAAAAGATCAGATGGACTTGTTAGAGAGGGAGATGACGTGATGGATAAAGCAAAGGACCTGGAATCAGGGAAAGCCAAATTAAAATCTAAATGGCTATATGAAGCTGGGTAAGTCACTTAACTTCTGTTTGCTTCAATTTCCTCATCTGTAAAATGGGTGTAATTAGCACTTATCTCCCAGGATTGTTGTGAAGATCAAATGAGATTGTATTTGTCAAAGCACTTTACAAACTTTAAAGTGCTCTGGAAATGCTACTTATATAGTTATCCCTTCCTCATTTTTATCCCTTCCACATCATGGCACAGATGTGGAAGATCCCTGTAATCTGGAAATTGTGCATAATTTTTTTTTGGCCCTTCATATCAGAGAAGGAGTCTGAATTTTTCTTTTTCTTTTATGGGATGTTTATTAATTCATATTTGTTAATTCATTTAAAAGAGGAGGAATAGAGAATGGGGTAAGAAGGAGATTGGATGAAGTAATGTATACTATAAATTTTTTGATATGAGACGATCAGAGATGTACTTCTGCACAAAAACATTTTGTGGGACAAAAGAACAAGTGGTAAGAAAAGCAACCAGATGTCTCAGTAATGTAGAAGGATCAAAAACCAGATAATTGGACTGGTCCAATAAAATTACTAATGTGAGGTTGAGTCTATGCTTATGTTCTTCCAGAAAAGGCAGAACTGGTTTGAGTCACTGAGAGAAACATCCAAACATATCATCACATTAGCTGCAAGAATGAAGGAAACACAGGGAAACCTTTCAAAAAAGGACCAATGGAAGAGGAGAGCAAGACCACAGCAGAGGAGAATGGGTGCTTATGGAATGGAAGAACAATTACATTGGACTTATATGCTTTATTCCCCATGAGTTAAACCTGTCCCCGATAACTATAAATAATACTGATAGTCTTGAAAGTACGAACATAACCCACATATTGTAAACATAAATAAGACTGCAATTTTTAGCTACAAAAGCCTCCATATGTTTTTCTAGTATTTTCAGATTGATGCTACTGACCCTCAAGATGTTGCAAGTAAACAGTAGATTTTTCACAAGAATTGATAAGAAATGTAGCTAAGGTTTTAAAGGTACAATGGCTTGTAAACCTTGACTTTGAACCAAATTAGATGCTCTGAAATCCATAGTAATTGCTATTGTGGATGAATTAGAATGATTAGAAATAAGAACTCAATTACACTGTGACTATCACTATACATATATATGTGTGATATCTATGATCTTTAATCATATAAAACATAACTGGAATACTATAAGAAATAAGTTACTTGTTGTATAGGCTAATTCTACATTGAACAGAGATTTGGATTGATTAAAAAATATCATATTGGATATTGAAAATAATGAAATTGCAATTGATGAAAATGGGATAACTGATGAGATATTGAATGTTCTCAAACAGATTAATCCTTTTAATAATATAGAAAACATGATATTACATTTTGGCTTGTTTTTCTTACTCCTGATGCTAATGTGTGCATGTGAGTGCTCCCTGTTTAAAACTGGCTCTAAAAGTTTCTCAGCATGTGGATAGAGCACCAGCCCTGAAGTCAGGAGGACCTGAGTTCAAATCTGGTCTCAGACACTTAACACTTCCTAGCTGTGTGACCCTGGGCAAGTCATTTAACCTCAATTGCCTCAGCAAAAAAAAAAAAAAAAAAAAAAAAGTTTCTCAGAGTTAACCATGGACCTTCAACACCTTGAGTTAAAAAGAAAGGGGGAAATGTAGAGGGCTAACAAAAAGTAGATCTCCTAAAAAGCGAGGTAGGGGTTAACATATTCTCTGTGCAGCTGTGGATTGATGTTCAGCAGGCTCACCACTCTTCCACAACCAAAGTTGAGAATAGGACGTGTTGACCTATTAGATCAAACAAGTGCTGCTAGCACAAAGATGTAATAAATCTGGAAGTTACCTATGTGAACATGTTAGCATCAGGAAAATAGGCTTGATATAAATTCAACATAACTTTGGTGATGAATATATGGAACTAGAACAAGGCACCACAAACTAGACAATTTATGATTATGTTGTGGTACACAGATTATTATTACTAGTTACTGTTTAAAATTAATGTGTAGCTACAATGTAATAATGGAATATATACATATATAACTTAGAGACATCTGTTATTATTGCAATACTCACATAAAAAGTCTATAAACCCTGGCTCTCAGATCAATAAATGAACTTTGAAATTCATTAATTAAAGTCTCCACCCATCCCGCATCATGCCTTCTTCTTGACGATGCCCTTGAGCTGGTCTCACAGTGTCTTTAATTGTAAAATTGGGGTGGATATTATATAATACTATATTTTATACATTTCTGAATTTCTAAACTTTTTCTGTGTTGTCTACTGGTCTTTCTGTTTGTGAGTTTCACAAAACTGCCTCCAAATTCCCATTTAATTTTCTATGCTGACCTGTGATACATTGAAACCATGATGGAAAAAGTTACTATATGGAAGGGATAACTGTATTTTAATAGTAGCAAGAGATGATCAGTAGAAAGACTGTGTGACCGGGGCAGGTAGGTGGTTCAGTGGATACAGTACCAGCCCTGAAGTCAGGAGCACCTGAGTTCAAATCTGGTCTCAGATACTTAACATTCCCTAGCTGTGTGACCCTGGGCAAGTCACTTAACCCCAATTGCCTCAGCAACAAGTAAAAAGAAAAAACAGAAAAAAGAAAGACTGTGTGACCCATGGGTATCATAATGAATTCAAGGGACCTACCATGTTCAAATGCACATGTACACATGTATATACACATACACACCCAGATCATGTTGGGTAGAATAAATGGCAGATATATGGAAAGACAGGAACAAGAGTAGCCCAGTATGGATGAGTCTGTGTCATTGGAGGCAATCCCCATATCAGTAGATCACAGCTCCATTGGCAAATTGGAGTTTCACATAAAAACATTTTTATTCTCCAAAGCAAAAGATGGTTGTGAAGAAATCACTTTGGAAACTGTGAAGTGAGTTATCACAGTCTGCAAGACATTCATTTGATCTGCAAGACAACCCTGAGAAGTAAGGCTATTTACGGAAGGGAGAGCTGAGTCTTGGACAAATTAAATGATTTGCCAGAGCCACACCCACACACACACATGTATAATAACCCAGAGACTTATACACACATACCAGTACACAAACATCGATGCATGGTACAGAATTCTGCAGGACATACCTTCCTTCCTCTCCTCCCTCTTCATCACTCCCCCTACTCCCCAGGCAGCAACAAACACATGCAATCTAATGTGAATCTCCAGCCTGGGAAACAAGCCTACATCAATATTTTCAGCTGCTATCCTTGGAGCTTTTGTTCTTCTCACTGTGATTACTCATATGTTTAAAATGCCCCTCTCTCAGACCAAGATGTTTAAAGGTCATCAATTCCCTGGTGCTACTTCCTGCTCTGCCAGAGAGGCAGCCATAAGGGCCTTTAACCCATTACTATAGTCATTACAGATCCTGGAGGGTAGAGCTGCCAGGAATTCTGGCTAATCAGGCTGGCACAGGGAGGTGAGGGGGCAGAGTTAGGAGGGTTGGTTAAGCAGAACTCAAAAAACACAATTAAAACAACCCTCCCTCCCTCCTTCCCTTCCCACTTCATCCTCTTTCCCCATTAGACTCCTGAATTGTTTTGGGGTTTTTTGGGGGCATGGGAGCTAAGCACCAGCCAGGTATCCCAAGCACCAAGAGCCAACTTCAACCCAGCAGGTCCTGTTCCCCAGCTCTGATGTTTCAATTAAGGCAAATTCAAGATGATTTCACATTCTTCTGTTTTTACATGTGATGGTCCTATTTCCCATCTAGATTACAGACTCCCCAGAATACAGACCTGCAACTCTTATCTCCCCTGTCAAAGCTTATTAACTTTCAATTTTTAAATGAGCAAAAAGAAGTGGGAGGCAACTAGATGTCATAGTGGATAGAGCACAGGCCCTGGAATCAGGAATCCCTAAGTTCAAATGTGACCTCAGACACTTAATACTTCCTAGCTCTATGACCCCCTGAGCAAGTCAATTAACCTCAATTGCCTTGTTCAAAAAAAAAAAGTGGATTTGGGGTGAGAGATTCTGGCCAAATCTGGGGCTTGTGTGACCTTAACTTCTCCTGGCCTTGGTTTCCTCATCTGTAGAGTGAGGAATTTGGCTCATATGCCTGTAAGGTCCCTTCCAGGTTTAAATTTGTGTTTTTAGCGGAGTTGCCATTCATGTGACCCACTCAGATGCTGAGAATAATGTGAGAGACTGGGTTACAGCCGCAGGTTGGAAAACTTCCTTTCCATTATCCTTGTGATTAAAATAATTAGAGGGTTCAAATCCCAGACCTGGAACACACTGTTCAAAAGTAACAGATAGGCTGATGTCAGAACTTCTCTTTGTAAGCCATGATATCATGATATTAGGCCTGCCTAAGGATTGGCTCTGATTTAAACCTAACCTGGACATAGGACTCAATGGAAGACTTTTATGATTTCATAGGATTTTATGATTTAGAACTAGAAATGACTTTATTGATCATCTAGTACAGTGTCATTTCTTTTTTACAAGGGAGGAAAGTGAGACAAGAAAAGTTAAATGTCTTGTATAAGGTCACACAACTATTAAGTTATCAGAACAGCCTGCTCCAGACCCAGTACAAACCACTGGTTCCCCATAAGCCCATGTATTTGTCATATGGGCAGGCACCAGGGTGTTCTATCCTAACTCCAAGAAGTACATTCATCTTTGCTTGCCAACTTTCCCCTTCATTCCTTCTCTGGGAGAATCTCAGGTTTTATAGATTGTAGCAGGCTATTATTCAAACAACAGATAAGGAGGTGGTAGAAATTTGGGGTGGATTCTGGGAACTGCAAAAAGCAATGAGATAGGCCTTATATCCCAAAGAGGTCTTAAAGGAAGGAAAGGGACCCACATGTGCAAGAATGTTTGTGGCAGCCCCTTTTGTAGTGGCTAGAAACTGGAACCTCAATGGATGCCCATCAATTGGAGAGTGGCTGAATAAATTATGGTTTATGAATGTTATGGAATATTATTGCTCTGTAGGAAATGACCAGCAGGACGATGTCAGAGAGGCCTGGAGAGACTTGCATGAACTGATGCTGAGCAAAATGAGAAGAACCAGGAGATCATTATACATGGCAACAACAAGACAATTCTGATGGACAGGGCTCTCTTCAACAATGAAATGTTTCAAACCAGTTCCAATTGTTCAGTGATGAAGAAAGCCATATACACCCAGAGAGAGGGATATAAATGTAGACCACAATATAACATTTTTATTCTCTCTATTGATGTTTGCTTGCATTATGGTTCCCTTCTCAGATATTTTTTTCTTGTAGACCTGACTTTTTTTTGCACAGCTAGATAACTGTAAAAAGACATATACCCATATTTGATTTGTCAAGTATTTTAACATAATTAACATGTAGTGGATTTCCTGCCATCTAGGGGAGGGGTGGGGGCTAGGGGGAAAAAATTTGTAACAGAAAGCTTTGCAAGGGTCAATGTTGAAAAATTACCCATACATATGTTTTGCAAATAAAAAGCTTTAATAATAATTTTTTTAAAAAAGCAATGAGATAACCCATTGACTTAAGATTGACTTGAAATAGAATGTTAGACCTGGAAGGGACTTCAGAGAATGAATCCAAACTTTTCATTTTACAAATGGGGAAACTAAGGTAAAGAGATGGGAAATAATTTATTTAAGGTCATATTAAAAGTCAATGGTAGAATCTAGATCTTGTCAAGTGAATATACCATATCCTCCCTCTTACAAAGAAATGACCCCTGACTCTGAGTCCAATTTAGCATTAATCTTGACCCCTGATTATACTCCCCTTACCCAAGCCCAATTCCACTCCAACCAGTCCTGGATCACTAGTTGGCCATGGATCAGCAGGGATGACCTACACCCCACACACACACACACACACACACACACACATGCCAGGCCAACACAGATTAACACTGAAAAGAACTGCCAGTCTGGAAAAATACCCATAGACAATCCCTTCCTCTGGGGCTGAGCTGGGAACCTTGGCAAGCTGTGCCACCTGCCCCGCCCTCTCCCCACTCCCTGTGGGCGTGGGCTGGACCTTTGGCTGCATAAGGCTTCAACCACTGCAGCTGCTGTATCAAGAGGGAGCTGAGAAGTATCTCAACAGGCACATTTCTCCCAAAGATCCAGGACCCAGCCTCACCCAGTCTCACCCGGTGAAGCCCAATCAACCAACCCCTTCAAGATGGCCAGCAAGAGCTTCCAGGACCTGAAGAAGCAGGCAGAGGGAGCTGCCCAGGAGGCAGGTGAGAGATGATGAACAAAGTGGGAGCAGGGGAGAGGGAGAGAAGAACTCCTATTTCCTTTTCAGGGATAAGTGCAGGGAACCTAAACTCAGCTGATATGTCCAAGTGCTGCTTCCAGGACTAGTGAGGGGCAAAATCAGCCCGAAAGTTTGGAATCCAGAGAGTTGACTTATTTCTGCTTTGTTTTCCCTACCCTGTCTTACTTTCTTGGAGAAGAGAGCTGGTTCTTCTTGATCCCCCTCCTAGAGAAGCTGCTCTCTTAAAGTAACTGTGCCAGTGCGATCATGACTCAAATAGAACTTGAAAAGAGGAGATACCTTGAGACCTTGACCTTGCTTGCCCTATCCTGGGGCCTGAGGGGGCACTTGGGCAGAGAATGCCAGGGACCATGCTAGGTGCTGATTCAATTCCAACCCCCAGAGATGTCTGTGGGTCTGGGAGCCACTCCTTGAGATGCTGAGAATATGGGAATCCCTGGGCTTTCTTAATGTTAGGACTTACCTCTAAGGTCTGTTACAGCCAAAGTTCCCCAAATGAATATGATTCTGAAGGAAATCTTGGGGAAGGGCCATCAGGAGGATTCCTCGAGCACTGGGCACGAATAGAATAGGATGGCAGCTCTCTGGCCATGCTCTGATGCTAGCCACAAAGCCAAGAACAGAAAAAGGAGAAACGAGTCCACAAGAAAGGATTGGGGGTGTGGAGGAAGGAGAAGACAGAGACCGGAGGCTATAGAAGCATGGAATCATGGACAAAGACAGAAAGCTTTGTTATTATTGCTTAATCATTTTTTGGTCATGTCGACTCTATGGCACCTTTTGGGATTTTCTTAGCAAGGATACAGGAGTGTTTGCCATTTCTTTTTTCAGCTCACTTTTTACTGATGAGGAACCAATAGCAAATAGGGTTAAGTGATTTCTCCAAGGTCACACAGTTAACAAGGATTTTGTACTACAATACACGACTACCCCTAGTTTCCTAAAAAGGGTTCTAGAGAAGTAAGCAGAAACCCCTGGGGTGTGTATGGTGGGGAATAGGGAGTCACCAGCAGTTCTAAGACAGAACTTTCCTTGCCAATGAAATGAAGAAGGAAAGATTCAGAGGCAAGGCAGGAAGCAAGCCCCTCACTTTGGCAGCACCTGTAACAACCAACCCTGAATCACAATAGTTTTGTGTGTGCAAGACAGCCTAGATTTGGGGGAGCTTGTTTTTTAGCTTTTTGACTCATTCAGAATCCCACATTTGCTGAAGTCTCAGCCCCTGTAGATTAATTTAATCGGGGTTTAGTTGCCCATCCCCAGCTCGCTCAAGAGGATCACTCCTCTTCTCCATTAGTAAGGGGCAACTGAGTTACCTTTGTAACTAGAAAGTACTATATAGATGCTGGCTAAATCTAGTGATTATTTCCCCTTTGAACAGAAATCTGCCAGTTTCAGAAGATTTTCCCAAAGTTAAATTCTTACTGTTTTGTTTCTCTTTGGTCCCTTTCCAGAAGCTCTCCAGGACTTTCCATTCCCAGCCCCCAGGGAGAATGGGAAAACTTCCCCCCTCCCGAAAAGTAGGGTCTCCTAGGGACAGGCTGCCTGCCACTGCTGGTTTGAAGCTGACTTAACATTCCTCCTCCCCAAAGTGCTGTTTGGCACAGGTTCCCTGATTTTTAAAAATGAAGTAAACTCATTAATTTCCTGGTAAACGCTGCTCTCTTGAGAATATCATAGGCCATCAGGGATATGACCAAACTGGAATCCCTGAGGACAGACAAGAATTTCAGGGAAGAACTATCATTTAACTCTTTTAGAGCAGGGCACCTACTATGTGCCAGGCACTATCTGTGATAAGAATTTTTTAAAAACATTAACTCATTTGGTAGTCATGTCAATTCTGTGAGGTAGATGTTATCACTAACATTTTACATTTGAGAAAGGCAGATAGAATATCTGATATAATAGATATAAACAGATGTGATAGAATAATAGATATGTACAGTTTAAAAGCAGATAGAAATTAAGTGATTTGCCCTAGTGAATGTTTGAGGCTGAATTTGAATTCAGATTTTCCTGACTCTGGGGTCAACTCTATCCACCATGTCACCTAGCTGCTCTTTAAGGATTAATTTCCTCATTAATAAAATAAGTAGATTTCTTCCCTAAAATGGTCATCTAAGAAGAAGAAATGGAACTTGATCATCCCCCTCATTGACCAAGCTGGTTTTGATCACTAGGCCTAAGGATAAAATCAAATTCACAAAGAGAAGAATGACAGAAACACATACACACCAAGAGAGAGAGAGAGAGAGAGAGAGAGAGAGAGAAGGAAGGAGGGAGGAAGGGAGAGAGACAGAGAGAAACTATATGCTTCCTCCCTGTATGCTGATATCTTCTATACTGGGTCTCCTGCTGATTCCTAGAATCAGAAAATATCATATATTGAAAGAGACTTTAGTGATCCCTTGTCCAATATTTTCATTTTAGATAAGGGAATATAGGCCCCCCAAAAAAGTAAAGCGAATTAATTGGCCCAGGTCACTTATTTAGTGGAAGAGATAGACCTAGAATCTTGGTTTTCTAACCCCCAGTTCATTCTTGGCTCTTTTTGTTATGCTACCCCAAAGAGGGAGTCACTGATAAGGTCAGGAAGAAGATCCAGCAACCATTTTAGGGAGGCTCCAACATGAGAAGCATGATTCCTCAGTTTCCAAGAGAGTCATAGCCTTAACCCTGGTTTAAAGGTCAGGGTTGTACTTTCTAGGGTTGAAGGATTGGCAGATCTAAGACCAATAGGGGATCAGCCATGCCCCTTCAGGTGCCCATAATCAGTGTTTAGAGGGTTTCTTTCTGCTCCATCACATCATTCAACTCCACCACACACATTTTTACCTTACCTATACTGTTTGTCTGGCATGTACCAACTTGTATACACT
The DNA here is from genome assembly GCA_023553655.1 of Myrmecobius fasciatus. Lineage (NCBI taxonomy): Eukaryota > Metazoa > Chordata > Mammalia > Dasyuromorphia > Myrmecobiidae > Myrmecobius > Myrmecobius fasciatus. The sequence goes on along the minus strand of JAJPUD010034935.1, from coordinate 61 downwards.
TTGTCTCACTCAGATTTAGAAATCAATGCTCCTTGAAGGCAGAATTTATTCTTTTCTTTTC
>JAJPUD010034934.1:0-10573 GCA_023553655.1 Myrmecobius fasciatus | reverse complement strand
GCAGTTTATTTATTTAAAGTCTCCATTCTCCTCCCCCTTCCACTTTACCCCCCTTAGGCTATCATTCATTAAACTTCCTGTTGTTTCACTTCTCACTTGTTCTTCCCTTTTCTCAGAATCAGTGGTTGGGAGAGAGCTCCCACTCATGCTCCTGGGATGAGCAGTTCCTCCAGGCCTGCCTTTTGCCTCTCTGAATCCTTAAACTTTACAGAGGATTCTAAATCTGGGAACTCCAATATGGATTTGAACAAGATCTAGATATTTTATTTTATTAATATCATTTAAAATTTTATTTTATTTTTATTATTTTAAATTTATTTTGTTATTATTTTCATTTTATAGATTGTTTTTCCTTTTTTCCCTTTTGCTCTTGAAGAGGACCACAACATCAGGGAGGTGATGCCATACATGCAAGAGAATTGGATTTAGGTAAGACAGGGCTGCACAAAGGCACCTGCCTCACTTTCTCCTCCATCTGGATCCAGCAGTAAGATATAGATCAGAATGACTGGAGATGGCCCTCAGCTATCATTATTATTTTTAAAGATAAAGACATTCTGGATAGAAGCCAAGTGACCTCTGCAAATTCACAAAGATAGTGAGTGGCAGAGCAGTAGGCTTGGAGAGAGTTGAATCTAAGGTTAAATGGCTTCGAAGACATTTTCTTTGTTTAAAAATTATTTTTAATTTTTATAACATTAATTTTTAAAAATTTTTAAGTTCTAAATTCTTTCCTCACCCACTGAGAAAGTAAGCAATATGATGTCCATTATAAATGTGGATTCATGCAAAACATATTTCCATTTTAACCGTACTGCCAAAAAAAACCAAAAACCAGAAAAACAAAAAAAACAGAAAAATAAAATTTCCAACCTTTTCTAGCGATTTGACTCTGGCCAAGTCACTTTATCTATTGCCATCACTTCAGGTTCCTCGCCTATGAAGGGGAATAATAATAGCCCATCTCCAAAACAGTTGTGAGGTGTAAACTGCCAAGTACTACATGAAAATGAGTTTTCATGGTTATTATCACCACATTTCTGAAGCAAGGTCACCTAATTCTTAGCCCAGCCTTCCTTCTGTTACCCTAACCTGATGCTATTCAGTTTTTCCCTTTTCCCTGTTACTTCTTTAGTCACTTTCCTTTTATAAAATATTTTTTTATTCCATCCACTATTGTAAATGATTCTTCTCCCTTTTTACAAATTCCCTAATAATGGAGCTCTCAAAACACCCACACACCCACCTATATACACACAAACATCCACCCACACACACACCAGATTGACAGGGAGGAATCATGACATAAAAACAAATGTTTAAAATGCCTGTTCTAGAGTTAGAAAGGGCCTATGGTTCTTGCCCTTTGCCTCAACCTCCCCTCTGCCCTGCCCTCTCTAATCCCCCCTTTTCCCCAGCACACACTTTTAATTTTCTTCTTCCTCTGAGAAATGAGAAAAGCAGGCCTTTCCTTGCAATACAAGCTGCTTAAGGGAAGCTTAAGGACATCTGGCCCTTTCTTTCCTTGGATTTGTACCCAGCAGACTGCCATCCTTAAGCCCCATCACTCAAGAATAAATAACTAGTGGGCTCCCAGCATTCTCCAGAAGAGAAACTGATGGAGAATTTCACCAATTAATTGGGCTGCAAAACAGCAGAGAACTTGAAAGTGTGTTGGCTGAACACTCAAATAATGAGATCATCAGCTTAGCGCTATAAGTTCATCCATTCCAACCTTCCCATTTGATAACTGGGGAAAATGAGGTCCAAGGAAGTAAAGTAATATCCTCATCAGTAGTAAGAGACAAAGGGAAAATTCAAATTTAGTATGATTTGTGCTATGCCAGAAGCACTGTAAAAGACAATACTGGATGTAGATGAAGGAAATTTGGGAGCAAAGTAGGAGAAATTTATTGTCCTGATCTTGGAAAAATAACCCCACGTGAAAAGTATTTTTGATCCACGCTGTATAGTTAGCCATCCACTCTCTTACACTGGTAGGAAGCATGGTATTGTATATTGAAAATGGGCTTGAAGGCATGCCCATTCATTAGGGAATAGATGAGCAAGGAATGGTACATAAGGGATATTATTGCACTTTGTTATAATAAGTAACAAAAGAAACAGTTTCAGAGAAACCTCAGGAGGCTTTTATGAACTGATACAAAGTGAAGTGAGCAGAACCAGGAGGGTAATTTAGACAACAACATGGTACTAAAAAGCAATTTTGAAAGACTTCAAAATTCTAATCAATGCAATAGCCGATCACAACAATCACAACAACCTGAGATCATCTGACAGAGAGATGTCCTTATGGTAATAAATGAGAAATACCATTTTGGACACAATAAATTTAGGAATTTGCCTAACTATGTATATCAAGAATTTTGTTTTTCTGTTTTATCATTTGAATAAAAGCTTAGAAGGGGTGTCTGTGTGTGTGTGTGTGTGTTGTCAACCACAACAACAAAAGGCTAAAAAGAAAAGAAGGTAATTGGAGATTTCTTTTAGATGCATAGAAGAGAAAGAGGATAGCCAGAAGGAAACACAGATAAGTAGGAAAGCTTTGAAAGTTTCTTGGGATTTTCATTAAGTAATTACAAGGAAAAGCAACTAAATAGAGTAGAGATTTGTGATTTCATTTATCTACAATCTTCTTTTTTCTTCGCATATGGAAATGCTATTTTATTTGGTATTCATCAAATTTTGAATAAAAACACTAAAATAAAAGTTAGGCTTTATTTTGTTTTAAATAATTGTTTAAATACAATTATTGAATTGCATTAGATTTAAGCAGGAGCATGCTAGAGGTAGCACTGAATCATCAGAAAACTGTTGAATTTTCAGTAATAGCATTTGTATCCCATAAATTAGATTAGGGCTCAATATATTGTTTTGTGCATTGCCAAGAGTTAAGAAAGTGATGAATAAAATGTTAATTATTCAGATTAAACTCAAAAGTCTATCCAGCACACTTTCCCTCAGAGAGTCCCTTGTTAAAACATTTAACAGTACATTCCTGGATTCAAGAAAAAAGGAACATAGTATTTATATGACTCTGGAAAAAGTGACATTCTAAATCAGTCCATGTGTTCTGATTTGAGGTTCCAATATATGGTCGTTGTAGATATGTAGCCCCAAAAGCTTGTATATTCCTTGAGGGGAGGAAAACTTTCATCAGTTTTTAAATCACTTCCCCAGAGAAGCAATGTGACAGAGTGGACAAAGAGTTAGCCTTGGAGAAAAAAAAGACATGGCTTCTGTTCCCATCTGTGACATATTCTGGCTGTGACCCTTCAAGACTCTAAGACTCTAGATTACAAATCTGGGCTGGTAAAGGGATCTCCTCATCCATAGTTTCCTTCACCATTGGTGTCAACGTCAAATAAAAAATGATCCCTGCAAGTCCCATAGCAAAGAAAAAAAAAAAAAAAAAAAGCCACAAATTAACATTATCTATGTTGTATTATTACCGAAGCTAGGGGATGCCAGAGTGCATAGAGCACCTTACCTGGAGTCAAGAAGACTCTTTTTCCTGAGTTCAAATCTGACCACAGACACTCATTAACTGTGAAATCCTGACTGCCTCCAAAAATATTTTTTTCAGTGTCTATACCTCAGAAATCAGGACTTGATTTATTATGTTGTCCATTGTGTACTTTAGAAAGTGTTGATGATGCAAATTAAACCTAAAAGGTTCAATATTTACCTTAATATCCCTCATTGTATTGTTTTATAAATATTGCTTATGCTCAACAGGAAGTCGGCAGTTTTGTCATTATCAGACTGGATAGGCTAATAATAATAAAAAGAATAATTAACATTGATGTATCTAAGATTTGTAAAGTGCTTTACATTCTTATTTCATTTGAGCTTCATGCCTCCTGGTCACCATCTACTCTAAACTATAGTTCTCATAAAGCTCCCATTGATGTTTCTTTTGTGTGACCATCTAGAGGACAATCTATTGTAGAAAGACACTTATTATAAGTTTTTTTTTAGCACTTTTATTTAAAACTTTGAATTCCAAATTTTATTTATTTCTTCTTTCACTCCCCTCCTTGAGGCAGTAAGCAATAAGTTATACATGTATAATGATATAAAATATTTCCACATTAGTGATTTTGTAGGAAAGAGACTCGAACAAGAAAAAAGTGAAAGAAAGGGAAAAACAGCACGCTTGAGTCTGTATCCAAACACTATCAGTTCTTTCTCTGGAGGTGGATGCTTCATCATGAGTCCTTTGGGATTGTCTTGGATCACTGAATTGCTGAGAAGAGCTGAATTATTCAGTTTTTCAGTGAACAATATTGCTGTTACTATGTACAATGTTCTCCTGGTTCCGTTCACTTCACTGTGCTCCCGTTTCCCATGGAAAGAGTCCATGGAACTCTTTCTAGGTTTTTCTGAGGGCATCCTACTTGTCATTGCTTATAGCTTAATAATATTCCATTACAATCATACACCACAGCTTGTTTAGCCATTCCCCCAATTAATGAGCATCCCCTCAATTTCCAGTTCTTAGTCACCACAAAAAGAGCTGCTATAAATATTTTTGTACACATGGGTTCTCTCTCCCCTTCCCTTTTCCTGATGTCTTTGGGACAGATCTTGCTGGATCAAAGGCTATGAATAGCCTATTATATTATATGATATTATAGCCCTTTGGGCATAGGGAAATTTGAAACTTTGGCCATAGTCTAAATTGCAAGAGGAAGACATTTAATTAAACACTATAGAAAAAGAAATTAGAAGGAAAATTCATCTCATACACTTAATATTCCCTCCTAGGTTGCCACACTATTAGCTAATATGTAGCATTTATAGCCAGGGTACATTTGTGAAAAGGGAATATATGTGTGAGTAGGATGACACATGGGAGAGGGAACAATGCAACCAGGGAACAGGCAATTCAGACTCCCAGGGCAGCCTCCTCATTAGAACAATTCTCTACTTTTAATACTGTTGCTCATTTTCCTGAAGAAGTGCAGGTGTCTTCTGGAACCTGATGAAATCATTCAGGCTTCCACTTATGTTTTCTGCCAGTATATTCTGTGGGGGTCTTCTGGTGGTCTGTTCCCTCTGCCAGCTGCCAGCTGCCAGCTGCTAATGTCTGGGCTATTTATTATTGATGCCACATTCTGTTTGTCCCTGGAACTGTAGTCACTTTGAAACCTTTTACCTCAACCAAGAAATGGTCTCACAGATCTTTTAGTTCATACCTCCAAGGGGAGGAGTTTCAGTTTGTTTATTTGTTTGTTTTTGTGATTCAGACCCTTGGCAGGACCACTTAGCCAGCTAGCCAGTCATTGCTGGCTATAGAAAATCAGCCAAGGCTTCTAAAGCTCTTTGGTGTAATGGACCTTCTTGGAACTGTCTAGTGAAATCAATAGTTTAAAAAAATGTTTTTATAATGCATAAAATAAGATATATAATATTACAAAGGAAAACAATTATATGGAAATATAGTTATCAATTTAAAAAAAAGTTTCGATAATTTGGATTAAGAACCTCTCTGCCTTAGGCATTAAGTCTTTTTAACTAATTTTTTCTACCATTGTTTGAATCAATTTATTCTTATTTTTATTTTAGTTATTTATTTATTTTGGTGAGACAACTGGGGTTAAGTGACTTGCCCAGGTTCACACAGTACTAAGTGTTAAGTGTCTGAGGTCACATCTGAACTCAGGTCCTCAGGCTCTAAGGCTGGTGCTCTATCCATTGTACCATGGAGCTGCCCCTTTTTCCAATTTTTATTTTTATTTTTTTTCAGTCTATTCTTACAGTAAAAAATTCCTTTCCACTTCCATCCTGACCCTGGTCATGCTACGGAAATCACTCTCTAGGATCTTCACTTAGCAAACGGGAAAGGTCAAGATGGAACCAGTGAATTAGGTCCTGCCTTTCTGCCAGCACTAAATTCACCATGCTCCCTATCCAAGGATTATCCAAGGATTTGTACTTTTATTATAATGGTCACTCCCCCTTCTAGGGCAGTTAGACATCACAGTGGTTTGGAATCAGAAATACTTATCTTCCCGAGATGAATCTATCCACAGACACTTAGTAGGTATGATCCTGAGCAAGACACTTGATCCTATTTGCCTCAGTTTACTGATTTGTACAGTGAGCTAGAGAAGGAAATAGCAAATCCCTCCAGTAACTTTGACAAGAAAACCCCAAAGAATCAGACACAATTGAACAACATATCTCTACGTAGGTCTCAATTCCTCTAAGTTGAGGCTGACTACAGTCAGCCTACGGAAGGAAGAACCTTGCCAAATTTAGCTTGGCTGGCTGAAAGACCTCAAACTCTTGGGGGGCCACACCAGAAGCATTTCTACATTGGGAGGGTCTTTCAGAATTGTGTTCTACTAATCCAACCTGCAAAGACCTTGTAGGGTGTCCTGGCAGAAGGTGTAGCATTCTAGACTCAGAATTAGGAAGCTCTGAATTCAAATCCAGCCTCAGATACTTTGTAGTTATGTAACTGTAGGTAAGTCACTCAATCTATCTGGGTCTCAGTTTCCTCATATCTCAAGGGAAGGGGCTGGACTCGATGACCTTGGAGATCCCATCCAGACCCAATGACCTGGCTACATAGGATCTCCATGCCGCTGATGTGTTAGAGAATCTCAGGGGTGAGTTTTGTACTTTGAGGAGAAGGGAGAGGAGTATGTCCCCACGCGTACAAAACACCCTATCAACCCCATTTTACAATCGGAGGCAATCAAGGCGAAGCAGCACTTACACAATCTCTTCGAAGGCCAGAAGCCCCAGATTCCTGACTCTTCCATTAAAGTGAACGGCCTCTGGGAATTCACTTAGTCCCATGGCACTTTCCAACAGCTTGCATGTCTACACTGCTTCTGGCCCTCCCCCACACACTTAAGCTCTCAGTCACCTCTCAAAAATTATTGGGAATGATTGTTTTTAAAGCTATTTTCTTTTAAAAAATGTATCTATCGGGGCAGCTAGGTGGTACAGTAGATAGAGCACCAGCCCTGAAGTCAGGAGGACCTGAGTTCAAATTTGGTCTCAGACACTTCCTAGCTGTGTGACCCTGGGCAAGTCACTTAACCCCAATTGCCTCAGCAAAAAAAAAAAAAGAAAGAAAAAATGTATCTATCTATATATAGAGAGAGAGAGAAAGAGAAAGAGTACACACACACACACACACACATATATATAACCAGTACCAATACATACATATATATGTTCATATATGTTCACACACATATACATACATGTTTGTATGTATATATGAAATCAGTACCAATACATATATATGTTTGTATGTATGTATGTATATATATATATATATATATATATATAACCAGTACCAATACACAAATATATGTGTGTGTACAAAACCAGTACCAATATATATGTATATGTTTGTGTGTGTGTACATATATATATAAAACCTGTACCAATACACAAATATGTGTGTGTGTGTAAAACCAGCACCAATACATAAATACATATATGTGTGCATATATATAAAACCAGTCCCATGACCACACAGAAGACACACAAGTTAGAGGGCAGGAGATGGGCTGGATTGCTCATTCAGTAAATCCCTCTTGCTCCTCACCCTGAACATGTCTAGATGCTTTTCTGAGCCCCAGTGGTGTCCACTTGCAAAGTGGTGTCCACAGTGCAAGATGAGGGACTGGCTAGAAGGAACCCAGATTTCCATGGGGCAAGGAAATTACCGTTGTGTTTATTCTGACACCAGGTTGTTCCTTAGAACGCTGAGACCAAGCAAACGCACGTCCATCTCCGGGCGCCATGCCTTCATAAATGACTCGGAGAAAAGCAATCCAACCCCAGGATGGTTTTGCACTGACTCCTTCCCGGGGTGCCGGCATCTGCCCTATCCCCCGGACAGCGCCGCTCCAGCTACGTAAACCTAAAGCACTTTGGTGTCAGATTTCTTTAGATGAGCAGATTCAGACATGTCTTACTTTTTGGTCTCCCCGAGACCTCCGCTAATATACATACACACACATACTGTATTATAAGTGTATATACGTGTGTATACGTATTAAGAGTTGAGCTGTGAAAATGCAGCTTATCAAGATGTCAAGTTGAGCTTCTTCCCCCTTTTATTTGTATAAATATATATGTATGTATGTATGTATGTATGTATGTATGTATGTATGTATGTGTATCTATCTATCTATCTATATATATATAAAGACAGAGACAGAGATGGGGGGGAAGAAAGACATAGAGCCAGAGAGAGCCAGAGATAGAGACAAAGATAGAGACAGAGACAGAGATAGAGAGACAGAGAGAGCTGACTTTCCTCTGTTCCTAGGACTTGCTTTCCCTGAGCCCTGACCATGCTTGCCTGGGACCTCACTCAGCTCTTGTTCTCCCGGTCTGTAAGAGTATCAGGGCTCTGGGTTTGCTCTGGCCATTGGGTAATGGCTCTTTGATGACCTCAGACTCTATTGCTGACTGGTAAGTGGCCCAGGGCTTCAGCCACCAGTCTCTGAGGATGACTCAGGGGCTGGACATCATAGTTCCTGGGCCTGTGACCAGACAGGAAGTAGGGAGAGCGCTCAGTGAGACATCTGATAATCTGGCCTTCACATCTCAGCTCTATCTGTAAAACTATCTGCAGCTCTCTCTAGATCAGTGAGAACTGTCTGTAACAAGTTTAATAACAGGCCGGGGGGATGGTGTAAATCCTGACACTGGCTGTGTGAGCTACCAAATGGGTCTACTAAGAGTGTCTACTTCCCCGGGTTGTGAGGATCAGTTGAGGAATACATGTCAGGAGCTCTGAGAAGGGCTGTTGTTCTTGTTGTTCCGTCCTGTCTGACTTTGTAAGTCCACGTGGGGTTTTCCTGGCAAAGACACTGGAGTGGTGGTTTTCCTTTTTGTTTTCTGGCTCATTTTACAGATGAGGAAACTGAGGCAGACAGGGTGAAATGACTTGCCTAGAGTCGCACAGCTAGTGAGTGTCTGAGGCTGGATTTGAATCTCTGACTCCAGGTCCAGCACTGTATGCACTGCATCACTAAGCTGTCCAAAGTTCTAAATGAATTATTAGTATTATTATTAGTCACCTAGAATGCTTGGAGGAAATTTCTCCTTTCCACCCATCCCTTGATGCCCTATGGCTGTACCTATCTGATGCAGGGAATAGAGCCCTAGGCCTGAAATCAAGAAGACCACCTCAAACATTTATCACATGTGTAACCCTGGGCCCAGCATTTAATGTCCCTGGGTTTCAGTTTCCTCATCTGTAAAATGAAGAATTGGACTTAATGACCCTTGCTAACTCTGTGACCTATGACCTGAGGGGTTCAGGTATTTGAATTGTGGAGAACCTTAAAATTGCCCAAATCTGTCTGCTGCTGCACTACCTTGCAGAGTTGCTGTCCAAGGGCTCACTGAAGGGGAACTTGCTAAGTCAGAAAGCACCTTGCTCTGGTTTTAGACAGATTCCCCTCCATGCTGAGCTGAAATGGGTTCTGGAGCTGCTTGAGCAAGCCTCTAAAGTAGAACCTCCAATCTCCCTCTGACAAATGTTCAGCCACACAAACACTTTCCTGCTCTCTTCCACCTCTTCTTTCAACTTTTCTGCTATGTCCACGTTTACACAATTTGTCCATACTGAGTTGCTTGAAATTGATCTTTGATATTGGCTTTAAGTGTTAAATTTTCTGAGTTCCAGTTTGGTTGATAGAAAGTCCTAAAAATCTCCAAGTTCAGTAAATGCCCATTTTTTTCTCATTCAATATTATAGATAATTTTGCTGGCTATGATATTTTTGGCCACAGGCTTAGTTTTGATTGTCGGTAGATATGATTCCAGGTCTTTTGTTTGTAGCTGCTGCTGAGTCCTGTACAATTCTGTTTGTAACTCCAGTATATTTGAATGTTTTTTTCTTGTTTCTTGCAAAATGTTCTCTTTGATCTGGTGTTTTTGAAATTTGGCAATAATATTCCTACATGTTTTCCACGAAAAATCTCATTGAGGTGGTGATCAGTGGATTTTTTCTATTTCTACTTTCCCTTCATGTTCACTCCAGGACAATTTTCTTGGATTATTTCCTGCATTATTATGTAAAGGTTCTCTTTTTGGTCACAACTTTCTGCCAGTCCAATTATTCTTCTATTTTCTCTTCTTGATCTGTTCTCCAGATCTGTTATTTTTTTTATAAGTTGTTTCACATTTTGTTCTTTTTTTCTCATTCTTTATAACCTGTTTTGTTATTTCTTGGTCTCTCATAGCTTCACTGGCTTCCCCTTGCCCAATTCTAATTTTCAAAGAATTATTTTCATCTTTGAGACTCTCTCCTTTTCTTACTTGATTAATTTTTTTTTATAATCTTTTTTTTCTTGGATTTTTTTTAAATTTTCCTCAGGGTCTCTTATTTGATCTTTAAATTCATTTTTGAGTTCTTCTATACATTCTGGGCAGGGAACCATTTCACATTACTCTTCTTTTACTTCAGGGTCCTCCAAGATGAACCCTTGTCTTCCCTGTTCCCATAGTAAGTTTCTATGGAGGGGTTCTTTCTTCCTTGTAGGTTCACTTTTTGTAATAAGAG
>JAJPUD010034929.1:0-10574 GCA_023553655.1 Myrmecobius fasciatus | reverse complement strand
ATTTCTTTTGTAATTTGGATGCAATAACAGTTAATTTGAAAAGTTTAGCAAGTCTTTAAAAAATCATTATTATTAAAATAAAACAAAAATTCAATTATCACAAATAATACTCATTTTACTATTTCTCTATGACATGAAATAATATCAACATAAAGTCGCAAGAGATTCTACCTCAGAAAGCAAGTTTCAATAGTCAGCAGCCTTAGATAGGTTAATATTATTTCTCTCACATTGCTTCAAAAACAAATTATCAAAGGGTTTAACAGGTCTTTTTCTGTGTCTGTGTCTGTGTCTCTTTGTCTCTATGGCTTTCTCTCTCTTTCTTCCTTTTGTTTCTGTCTCTATTGCTCTCTGTCTCTCTTAGTCTCTGTCTTTCTGTCTCTGTTTCTCTCTCTTTGCTCTGTCTCTCTCTTTGTGTCTCTGTGTCTCTGTCTCTTTCTCTGTGGGTGTTTGTCTCCATCCATGTCTGTCTCTGTCTCTCTCTGTCTCTCACTCTTCTATTCTCTTTGATTTTGTTTCTCTATGTCTCTCTCAGTCTCTATCTCCCTTTGTCTCTGTCTTTCTGTGTCTGTGTCTCTGTTTCTCTTTGTCTCTATGACTTTGCATCTCTTTCTATCTGTCTTTTTTTTCTGTCTCCATCTCTCTCTGTCTCTCTATTGGTCTCTCTCTCTGTTTCTCTCTGTCTTTCTGTTTCTCTTTCTCACTCTTTGCTCTGTCTCTCACTGTGTGTCTCTGTCTTTGTCTCTTTTTCTCTGGGTGTTTCTGTCCATCCATGTCTGTCTTTATTTCTCTGTCTCTGTCTCTCTCTGTCTTTCACTCTTCTATTCTCTTTGTCTCTGTTTCTCTATGTCTCTCTCTCTGTTTCTCTGTCTCTATCTCCCCCTGTCTCTGTGTTTTTTTCTGTGTCTGTGTCTCTGTTTCTCTTTGTCTCTATGATTTTGTCTCTCTTTTTGTGTGTTTTTCGGTCTCTTATGTCTCTCTGTATCTCTGTTTCTCTATTTGTCTTCTCTGTCTCTGTTTCTCTCTCTCTTTGCTCCTTCTCTCTTTGTGTGTCTCAGTGTTTATCTCGATCCATGTCTGTCTCTATCTCTATCTCCGTCTCTCACTCTTCTACTCTTTGTCTCTGTTTCTATATGACTCTCTTTCTCTTAGTTTCTCTGTCTCTATATCTCCCTGTCTCCGTTCGTTTTCTGTGTCTGTGTCTCTGTCTTTGTCTCTATGACTTTATCTTTCTATCTATTTTTCTCTATATCTCTCTCTCTGTCTCTCTTTTTGTTTGTCTCTGTCTCTGTTTCTCTCTGTCTGTTTCTCTTTCTCTCTTTTCTCTGTCTCTCTCATTTCTCTCTGTGTTTGTCTCTTTCTGTGTCAGTGTCTTTCTCTTTGTCCCTGCCTGTTTCTCCGCCTTTCTTCTCTCTTTGCCTCTCTTTCTCTCTCTGTCTTTTTCTCTCTGTGTATCTCTCTATCTTTTGTCTGTCTATGTGTATGTCTATCTTCTTTCTCTGTGTGTGTATGTGTCTGTCTCTCTGTGTACTGTCTCTCTGTCTCTTTCTCTCTGTCTTTGTCCGCATCTGTCTCTGTATCTCTATGCCTCTGTCCCTCTGTGTCTTCTGTTTCAGTCTCTTTGTCTCTGTTTATATGTCTGTTTGTCAGTTTCTCTTTTGGGTTCTCTCTGTGTCTCTCTCTGTTTCTTTCTCTGTCTCTGTCTCTGTCTCTCTCTGTGTCTCTCTCTGTCTCTGTCTCACTCTGTATCCCCTCTCTGTATGTGTGTGTGTGTCTCATTCTGTCTCTGTCTCTGTCTTTCCTCTTTATTTTTCTCTCTCCTCTCTTTGTCTCTCTCTCTCTCCTCTCTCTGTGAGGCAGCAGGATCTCATGGACACAACCTACCCTTGGAGTCAGGAAGACTTGGGTTCCAATTCTTCCTCAGACTTTTCCCAGCTTCATTATCTCAGGCAAATCTCTGCATCTCCCTTGGTCTCTGTCCAAAGAAGGATTTGGGCTCATGGCCTCTAGTGTTTCCTCTAGGGCTAAGTCTGTTGCTAGGAGACCCATTGAGTCACAATGAAGACCCTAAGGGATGACTGGGAGACAGGGAAATGAGGCAGGAGGTGTAGACTGCACATGGGAGCAGCTTGGCTGAAACAGAAAAGGCAGAGGAACAGCTTTGTGGAGGATGGAGAGCTGGGACAGAGATGGAGAACATGGGCCATTTTTCAGAACACTGCCATTGGAGGGAAAGGAGACGGATGTAAATCTCAGTTGGACTAAATACACTGACTCCAGCAGTCACCTCACTTAATCCAATATGAGCTTATTTATAAAATAATGACTTATTGAGTAAGTCCAGGATACCCAGACAGATCTACCTTTGCAGGGTTGTTTTTAATAAAGGTCCCATATACGTCAAACTTGGGATATTCCGTTGATCATTTTCTTTCCAAGGTAAGAACACTTAGGAAAATGATCAGCTGTTTTCCTTGTATTTATTTCTTCTGAGCTTTGCTCTTGTGGATGGGCGACAGGCCCGTCCTGGACTTAAATCCGCTCCGTGCTGTCTCTGCTTCCATGGAAGAAAACCATGTGGCTTTGGACCTTTTCCAGGTAAAGTATAGTACAGGAGACTGTATTAGATAGGGGGGGACTTACTAGGAATCCCTGCCGACATTGGGGAGATCCATCACTTCCCTTCCAAAATCCAGCCTTTCCTTGGACGCTTTTCTGCTGGCTTCATGCCCTTTCAATGGCTGGCAAGTGGCTGCTGTCAGTGAAAATCCAGGAAATCTGGGATTTAAAAGGAGCCAGAGTGTAATACCAGGGTGTGGACACCGGATGGCAGACTTAATATCTGAGTTGGCCACAGGACGGCGCCCTTATGATTAAGGTTACCTGCTGTTTCAACTTTAGACACAAGATGTCAGCAAGAGACCGTGTTATCATTTTAAATTGCAATTAATTCATGAAAAAGCAGTAATTTGGTACCTATTATTTGCCAGACCCTACAATGAGTGCTGGGAACACAAAGACAAACATGAAACAGTCCTTTTTTCACGGATTTCATGTGTAAATGCATATTTTAATATATCAAATATACAAATGCAAAAGTGAGAACCTCATGTATCCCCAGCATCCCAGCAGGGTCCCAAGGGAGCCGGCCTCCAGAAACCCAACATCAGTTCATGCAAGTCTCTCCAGGCCTCTCTGAAATCATCCTGCGGATCGTTCTTATACACCAATAACATTCAATAACATTCATATACCATCACTTATTCAGCCCTTCCCCAACTGATGGGCATCCACTCAGTTTCCAGTTTCTTGCCCCTACAAAAAGGGCTGCCACAAACATTTTTGCACATGTGGGTTCCTTTAAGGAGAGAAGAATCTTCTGCTCATTGAGTTGGACCTTGAAAGGTGGATGTGGATGGGAAAAGGATGACTCTAGGGCCAAATTCCATCCCCTGAAAGTCAAAATGGCCAACTCCACTATCAAGCAGATACTCTTGCAGAGGAACAACTGAAATCCACCTTATTTCAAGGTCAGAGTCCTTTTCCCCCCCTCCATCTCCTTTCTTATTCCCCATTATTTCATACTTTTCCTTCTTAGCCAATTTATATTCCATCTCTGGGACTCAGTTTCCCCAGCTTGAAAATGAGGATTTTGGATTAGATTGGATTAGTTCTCTAAGGATAATTTCTTTTTCCTCACCTTAGCCTCACCTTATTCCTTCTTTTTTCCTCTCTCCCTTTTCTGATTACTTTTCCTCCTTTCCTTTTTCTGTCCTTTATTTTCCTAGGCTCAGAATTGCAACCACTCTTAGAAATCCTTAGCCTGGTGGAAACAGCTACCCTCCTCCCCCTGACTCTCACACACACAATGTTCTTTTTTCTAAGACTATCTCCTCCATTCTGACATTCTCTGTCCTGAGGTCCTTCCTAGCTCTGACATCTCACATTCTAATCTTTGTCTAACAAGTACCAGCTCTCTGCTGGCTCCCCAAATCACTACCTCTTTCTTGCAGGGGGCTCCCAGATACCAGAACAAACAATTGCCTTTTCTCCCTTTGTCCTTATTATGGACCCCACCTATCTGCAGCCAGTTATCCTAGATCAGGCTCCTCTGAAGGAGTGTTTTCTCTTCTCACACCACCAGCTTGACAAATAACAAAAGTGAGGAAATTAACACATTTCACAGCACTTGGAGGCTCTCCAGAATCTGTTCTGGATCAGAGGGGCAGTATGCTTTAGTGGCTCAAGGGCTGGCCTTGAGATTGAGAAGCCCTCTGCCTCTGACAAATACTAGCTGAGTTATCCAAGGCAAATCATTTCCTCTCTCGGTACCATGGACAGCTCGCTAAATATTAGCATGTCACACAGTAGTTGATCTGCTCTGATGGAGAGCATTTCCATGCTGGAAGTTCTGTAGGCAAATGTAATCACAGGCTTGGACCAAAGGCCTATCTCTCTTGGACCCATCTACCTCTACTTTCTTTAATAATAACAGCCAACACTCATAGGTCTCTTTAATAATATAGGGCTTACTCAATGAGTCATTATGTTGTATTATTTTATAAATAAGCTTATATTGGATGAAGTGAGGTGACTGCCGGAGTCAGTGTATTTAGTCCAACTGAGTCCAAGGGTAGGTTGTGTCCGTGAGATCCTGCTGCCTCACAGAGAGAGGAGAGAGACAGAGACAAAGAGAGGAGAGAGAAAAATAGAGAGGAAAGAGAGACAGAGACCGAGATAGATATGCTGAGACAGAGAGAGACACACGCAGAGACAAACATAGAGATAGAGGGAGACACGGAGAGAACCCGAAAGAGAAACTGACAGACATACAGAGAGAAAGACATAGAGACAAAGAGACTGAAACAGAAGACATAGAGGGACAGAGACCAAGGGAGATGCAGAGATTTCCCTGAGATAATGAAGCTGGGAAAAGTCTGAGGATGAATTGGAACCCCAGTCTTCCTGAGTCCAAGGGTAGGGTGTTCCATAATATCCTGCTGCCTCACAGAGAGAGGAGAGAGATAGCGACAGAGGAGAGAGAAAAATAGAGAGGAAAGAGAGACAGAGCCAGAGAGACAGAGAAGAGGAGAGAGAGAAAATCATAGAGATAGAGACACAGAGAGAACCCGAAAGAGAAACTGACAGACATACAGAGACAAAGACACAGAGACAAAGAGACTAAAACAGAAGACATAGAGGGACAGAGGCAGAGAGATACAGAAACAGATGCAGAAAAAAACAGAGAGAAAGCGACAAACAGAAAAACAGTACACAGAGAGACAGACGCACACACATAAAGAAGATAGACAGACATACACATAGACCAACAGACAAAAGATAGACAGATACACAGAGAGAAAAAGACAGAGAGAACAAGAGGCAAAGAGAGAAGAAAGGCGGAGAAACAAAGACAGGGACAAAGAGAAAGACACCGACACAGAAAGAGACAAACACACAAAGAAATGAGAGAGACAGAGAAAAGAGAGAAAGAGAAACAGACAGAGAAAAACAGAGACAGAGAGAAACAAAGAGACACAGAGAGATATATAGAGAAAAGTAGACAGAAGGAAAGACATATAAAGTCATAGAGACAAAGACAAACAGAGACACAGAACACAGAAAACAGACAGAGACAGGGAAAGATAGAGACAGAGACACTGAGAGACACATAGAGAAACAGAGACAAAGAGAATAGAAGAGTAAGAGACAGAGAGATAAAGACAGACATGGATGGAGACAAACACCCAGAGAAGAAGAGACAAAGACAGAGACTGACACACAGAGAGAGACAGAGCGAAGAGTGACAGAGAAACAGAGAAAGCAAGACATAGAGAAACAGAGACAGAGATATATAGAGAAATAGAGAGATACAGAAAGACATAGAGACAAAAACCAGACAGATAGAAAGACAAAGTCAGAGAGACAAAGGCAAACAGAGCGACAAACACAGAAAAAACACAGAGACAGGAGAGATAGAGACAGAGGAACTGAGAGAGAGAGACACAGAGAAACAGAGACAAAGAGAGTAGAAGTGTAAGAGACAGAAACAGAGAGAAACAGAAACAAAGAAATAGAAACAGACATGGATGGTGACAAAAACCCAGAGACAAAGAGGCAAAGAAAGAGACACACAAAGAGAGAAGGAGCAAAGAATGACAGAGAAACAGAGAAAGAAAGAAAGAGACAAATAGACAACAGAGAGATACACAGAGTCATAGAAACAAAACAACAGACAGATAGAAAGAGAGACAAAGTCATAGAGACAAAGAGAAACAGACACATACAGAAAAACCGAGACAGGGAGAGATAGAGATAGAGAGACTGAGAGAAAGAGAGACATAGAGAAACAGAGACAGAGTAGAAGAGTGAGAGACAGAGACAGAAAAAGAGAGATAGAGACAGACATGGATCGAGACAAACACCCAGAGATAAAGAGACAAAGAGAGAGTGACAGAAAGACACAGAGATGCAGAAACAAGGAAAACAAGAGAGAGATGCACACACAGAGAGACAGACAGACAGAGAGATCTCTAGAGATAATATGCATTTCTCTCTAAAATCCCTGACAACAGGGGCTTTTACATTTTCGTCTGGGTGTTCCCAGCACTCAGTGTAGGGCCTGGCTAATACTAGGCCTGAAATGACTGCTTTTTCATCAATGAATTGCCATTGAAATCTTCCTATTAATCACAAGGGCGCCTTCCTGTGGCCAAATAAGGTATTACACATTTGGTCGGCCATCTGGTGTCCAAACCCTGGCATTATACTCTGGCTCATTTTAAATCCGAGATTTCCTGGATTTTCACTGACAGGAGCCACTTCCCAGCTATTGAAAGGGCACAAAGCGAGCAGAAAAGAGTCCAAGGAAAGGCTGGATTTTGGAAGAGAAGGGAAGTAATGGATCCCCCCGATGTCGGCAGGGATTCCTAATAAGTACCCCCCACCTAATACAGTGTCCTGTCCTATTCTTTGCCTAGAAAAGGTCCAAGGCCACATGGTTTTCTTCCATGGAAGCAGAGACAGCATGCAGCGGATTTCAGTCCAGGAGGGGCCTGTTGCCCATCCACAAGAGCAAAGCTCAGAAGAAATAAATACAAGGAAAACAGCTGATCCTTTTCCTAAGTGTTCTTACCTTGGAAAGAAAATGATCAATGGAGTATCACAAGTTGGACTTATATGGGACCTTTATTAAAACAATCCTGCAAAGATAGATCTGTCTAGGTATCCAGGGCTTAGTCAATGAGTAATTATGTTGTATTATTTTATAAATAAGTTCATATTGGATTAATTAAGGCAACTGCTGCAGTCAGTGTATTTAGTCCAACTGAGATTTGAATCCAGGTCCTCTCCCTCCAATGGCAGTGTTCTGAAAAATGGCCCATGTTCTCCATCTCTGTCCCAGCTCTCCATCCTATACAAAGCTGCTTCTATTCCCTTTCAGTCTGGGCCAAACTGCTCCCATGTGCAGTCTATACCTCTTGTCTCATTTCCCTCTCTCCCAGTCATCCCTTAGGGTCTTCATTGTGACTCAATGGGTCGCCTAGCAACAGACTTAGCCCTAGAGGAAACACTACAGGCCATGAGTCCAAATCCTTCATTGGACAGAGACCAAGGGAGATGCAGAGATTTCCCTGAGATCATGAAGCTGGGAAAAGTCTGAGGACGAATTGGAACCCAAGTCTTCCTGACTCCCAGGGTAGGTTGTGTCCATGAGATCCTGCTGCCTCAGAGAGAGGAGAGAGACAGAGACAAAGAGAGGAGAGAGAAAAATAGAGAGGAAAGAGAGACAGAGACCGAGATATATATTCAGAGACAGAGAGAGACACACACAGAAACAAACATAGAGATAGAGGGAGACATGGAGAGAACCCGAAAGAGAAACTGACAGACATACAGCAACAAAGACATAGAGACAAAGAGACTGAAACAGAAGACATAGAGGGACAGAGGCAGAGACATACAGAGACAGATGCACACAAAAACAGAGAGAAAGAGACAGAGAGAGAGAGACAGTACACAGAGAGACAGACACATACACACACATAAAGAAGATAGACAGACACATACACACACATAAAGAAGATAGACAGACATACACATAGAGCAACAGACAAAAGATAGACAGATATACACAGAGAAAAAGAGACAGAGAGAGAGAAAGAGAAGCAAATAGAGAAGAAACGCAGAGAAAGAGAGACAGGAACTAAGAGAAAGACATTGACACAGAAAGAGACAAACACAGAGAAATGAGAGAGACAGAGAAAAGAGAGAAAGAGAAACAGAGATAGACAGACAGAGAGAAACAGACAGAGACAAACAAAAAAAAATAGACTCACATTCCAAAGGAGTTAGGAAACCTCCAGGTGGCCAGCCTCGACTTCCCCCTTATCTGTGTGACCCAGACTTTCTGTCTTCTCCCAGTTCTGGCATTCTACTCATTACCTGCCAAAACTGAATTTATGGTTTCCTTGGACACCAGATGTGTTCATCTGTTCCCATGATTTCTTTGTCTCCCTGAGCTATGGAACCCTATATAATGTTTGAAGTCCCTTGATGAGGTCGCTGAATACTTTGCATTCAGTCGGCTGACATTGCTGTCGGTCCTAAAGTCTCTGGCTTGGACTGTGTGCTTTGAGACATGAGTCCCACCAGTCCTGATCCATAACTTGCTGATGATTTTAAATAGATGCTACTGATCATTTTAAGGAAAATCCCACTTATTCCTATACTCTCTAATGTTTGTGATAGGAAAGGGTGTTGGATTTTATCAAATGCTGTTTCTGCATCTATTGAGATAATCATATGGTTTTTGTTAGTTTGGTTATTAATATAATGAATTATGCTGATAGTTTTCCTAATATTGAACCAGCCCTGCATCCCTGGTATAAATCCAAACATTCAAAGAACAATTAATTCCAATACTATATAAACTATTTGAAAAAATAGGGAAAGAAGGTGTACTACCAAATTCCTTCTACGATACAGATATGGTGCTGATAGCTAAACCAGGTAGGGAGAAAACAGAGAAAGAAAACTATCGACCAATTTCCCTAATGAATATTGATGCAAAAATTTAAAATACGATATTAGCTCTGAGATTACAAAAACTCATCCCCAAGATAATACACTATGACCAAGTAGGATTTATACCAGGAATTCAGGGCTGGTTCAATATTAGGAAAACTATCAGCATAATCAGTTGTATTAATAGCCAAACTAACAAAAACCATATGATTATTTCAATAGATGCAGAAAAAGCTTTTGATAAAACCCAACACCCATTCCTATTAAAAATACTGGAGTAAAGGAATAAATGGGCTTTTACTTAAAATGATTAGTTGTATCTACTTAAAGCCATCAGCAAGCATCATAAGTGATGGAGTCAAAGTAGAAACATTCCCAATAAGATCAGGAGTGAAACAAGGCTGCCCACTGTCACCATTATTATTTAATATTGTGTTAGAAATGTTAGCTTTGGCAGTAAGAGAAGAAAAAGAGATTAAAGGAATTAGAGTAGGTCATGAGGAAACCAAATTATCACTCTTTGCAGATGACATGATGGTAAACTTAGAGAACCCTAGAGACTCAACTAAAAAAACTACTAGAAACAATTCACAACTTTAGCAAAGTTGCAAGATGCAAAATAAATCCACACAAATCATCAGCATCTTTTTATATTACCAACAAAGTTCAGCAGCAAGAGATAAAAAAAAAGAAATTCCATTCCAAATAATGGATGATAGTATAAAATATTTGGGTATCTGTCTGCCAAGGAAAAGTCAGAAATTATACCAACTAAACTACAAAACACTTGCCACACAAATAAAATTAGACCTAATCAATTGGAAAAGCATTAAATGCTCATGGGCAAGCCAAGCGAATATAATAAAATGACAATATTACCCAAACTAATCTACTTATTTAGTGCCATACCAATCAAACTTCCAAGAAATTATTTTACAGGTTTAAAAAAATAGCAAAGTTTATTTGGAAGAACAAAAGGTCAAGCGTTTCAAGGGAATTAATTAAAAAAATACAGATGAAGGTGGCCTTGCTGTACCAGATCCAAAACTATATTTATAAAGCAGCAGTCATCAAAACCATTTGGAATTGGCTAAGAAATAGAGTAGTCCATCAATGGAGTAGGATAGAATCACAGGGCAAACTAGGCAATAAATATAGCAATTTAGTGTTTCATAAACCCAAAGACCCCAGCTTCTGGGATAAGTACTCATTATTTGACAAAAACTGCTGGGAAAATTAGCAACTAGTGTGGAAGAAATTAGGGCTTGACCCATACCTAACACCACATCCCAAGATGAGATCTAAATGGGTTCCTGATCTAGATATAAAGAATGATATTATAAGTCAATAAGAGGGGCATAGTATAGTTTACCTCTCAGATCTGTGGAGATGGAGTAAATTTATGTCCAAAGAAGATTTGGAACTCTTCATTGAACACCAGATAGATAATTTGGACTAAATTAAGTTAAAAGGTTTTTGTACCAATAAAACCAATGCAGTTAAGATTAGGAGGGAAGCAATAAATTGGGAAATCATCTTTACATTTA
>JAJPUD010034928.1:0-10574 GCA_023553655.1 Myrmecobius fasciatus | reverse complement strand
TGGTCAGCATCAGATCCCCAGCAGCCACTAGCAAGTGGCTCCCATAACAAAGATGTAGAGGGCCACAGACAGTGGGGGACTCTCTCTGAGGTAGGAGACCCTTCAGCCCAGAGGGAACCTGCTGACAATGTCTGGCTCTGTTCTCACCTCCCCTTTAGGGTGGCTCAGGCTTCCTGAGAAGTCAGGGGTTGTGACAACCTGTGTTCTACTAGAAGCAGAGATATTTGCAGTAAAGAGGCATTTATATAATAATAGCAGGGTGCTTATAGTTAGCACAAGCTCAGTGTGCTGTAATGATGCAAACATACTGACGTATTGAAGGCTGAGAGAACTTGGAATAATCATACTCCATATTTGACCAGTGAGTTCCTGTCTCATCACTCTTCTTCTAAGAGCAAGGACTTGTAGTCCAAAAGGTACATTTTCCGCCTAAACGTGGGGCCCTAGAAAGTAGGGTACACAGAAGCTCAACTGATGCAGATCAGTGGAGGATCCCAGTGACCCAGGAATAGGGTAAGTGTAAAAAAGAGGTAAGCAGGAAGATTTGGTAAGGGTTAAACTAATCACTTTCGTTTTTCAGCCAAAATGGGGCAAATAATGACAAAAGAGCCTCCCTCCTGAGGGAAGTATGAAGAAGACTTGGGTTAATAGAGAAGAAAGATTTGTTGGTAACTCAGAAGTTGGTAATTCAATGAGCTCTTAAATATAATAAAGTGCAAGTCTCCTTGGCGCACTAAGGAAGAAAGATTAGAGCCAGAGATGTGGAAAATAGTGGGAAAACAACTAATTGGCTATTACAAAGCTATGGGTCCTCATTCAATTCCTGAGGATCATAGCTTATGTGCAACATAATAAAATTGGCTTTAAGGAATCCCACAAGTTTAAATCAAGGCAAGAGTTTACCTTGGGTGGGCAAACAAGGAAGTATCAGGAGGAAAACAAGCAGAAGGTTGGTGGCTGTAGCCCTGGAGGGTACAGCACAGGGGACAGAGATAAGGAAGTCTTTTTAGTACTTTATTGATTTATATTGTTATTGCTCTAGGAGCTTTGAGAGTTATGGGGAGTTGGGCTGGAAAGGAGTTAAGTACTGTGCTGATAAATTTATAGGTATGATGCTTTTTACTTTCACAGCTGTTTTACTTCCACCTACACTTGAGCTTGTGCCCATAGGGTATTCCCCATCTCCTGATTTTCCTCCCTCCACTCTTCCTTAGTGGGCTGGAGGAGGGGTGGGAGGGGCAATGAAGCCATTAGCACCCCCAGTGCAGCAGTTTTGCCCACCCCCTGTACCCCTATTACAGGAAGTGGGGCTCAGCTCCAGGCAAAAACACTTGGGGCCTGAAGGCACCTGCTATTATACTCAGAGAGTCTTTAAAAGTTCGGGATTCCTACATGTTCAGTCAGTTGAGAAGCAAGCCCATGGGGGAAGGGGATTGCAATTAGGAGAATAGAGTTGTATGCCACTGGGACTATTGAGATATCCCCTGGAGAAATGAAACTGGCCCCTGTTCGTCCTGTAGATATCCCTTGCCTCCACACACAGTAGGCACTCTCACCTGTTCCCATTCAATGGAAAACTAACATAGCCCTCTGGATAGAAAAGTGGCCCTTAACCTGTGGAAAAATTCAGGCCTTATTAGATATAGTACAGGAGCAACTTGACCAAGAACACTTCCAGCCTGCTCTGAGTCCTTGGAACTCCTCTATATTTGCTATAAAAAAGAAATTTAAAAAATGGAAGATGTTGACTGATTAGCAAAAAGTGAATGAAGAGATGGAGACTATGGGAACTCTTCAGCCTGGGCTTCCATCTCCTACTCAGTTGCTTAGAGAATGGCCTCTTTGGGTTATAGACCTTAAGGATTGTTTCTATTCTATCCCTCTGGATAAGGAGCATATGAAAAGATTTGCCTTTTCAGTGCCCAGTGTTAATTTAGCAGACTCTTATTGAATGGACAGTTTTGCCACAGGGAATGAAAAATAGCCCTACCATGTGTCAAATATATGTGGCTCCTGCTCTTCCTCCAGGAAGAAAAGCATTTCCAAAAGTTATTACATTACATGGATGATATCTGAGGAACAAATGTTAGAAGCATGTGTATTGTAGACCATAGAAACACTAAGGAACTACCAATTGTATATAGCCCCAGAAAAAAATTTCAAAGGCATGCTTCTTTTCAATATTTAGCATAGGAAATATATCTTAAGTTACAGTACAAAAACTTTAAGAATAGAGAAATAGAACATCTTAAATGACATTCAGAAATTGATTGGAATCTCATTCTAAATATCAGGCTGCTGGAGCTTTACATCTGCAGTTTGGGATAACATAAGAGGAAGCTGGGAGCATGGTAAAAGCCTGTACAGCTTGTCTTCCTTTCCACGCTCCTATGCTCCCTCCAGGGAAGAATTGTCCTGATTGAGGTCCAATGAAATTTGGCAGATGGATGTGACCTATTATATCTTTTGGTCCTCTGTCTTTTATCCATATTGTAGTGGACACCTTTTCAGGATTTACATTTGCAGTACCAGCAGCAAATTAGACAGCCAGAGTGGTCATTGAATTGTTTATATAGGCTTTTGCCATTATGGGTGTGCCACAAGCAATAAAATCAGATAATGGACTTGCATTTAGTTCCAAATATTTTGCACATTTTTGTGCACAGTATCAAGTTTCACACACCACTGGCATACCCTTCAATCCCCAAGGGAAGGTAATAGTAGAAAAAAAAGAGACATCAAGATGCTCCTCAAAAAAAATAAATAAAGGGGGAACCACAGGTAACTCTAGAAAAATTTTAAATTAACTTTTTATACTATTTTTTGATTTTTGATGAAGATGCACTGACTCCAGCAGACAGGTTTCATAAGCTGCTGGAAGGGGAGTGTCCACTGTGAGCAGCTCTGGTATCTTTAGATAATGGGCAGGTGATGAGGAGAGATCCAGAGAGTGGTGAATGGAAGGGACCAGATAGACTAACAGCTTGGGGCAGAAGGTTTGCTTGTATATCTACAGATGGAGAAGGAATCTGATGGGTGCCAACAAGCCATATCTGCCTTGTCCATCAGAGAGACAGAAAAAGAGAAGATCCTCAAAATGAAGAAGATCCAAGTAACACTGGGTGGTTCCGTCTCTGACTACATCTGCCACTGAAAGAGCATGGCAGTTAGCCCTAAGTGTATGGCAATTGACTCATGAACATCAAAAATAATTGTTAATGAGACTGATGCAGGACCTGAAAACCTGCAGGAATCATTGGATTCCCTGACACATGAAGTGATAGACAGTAGACAATTGGCTGCTGAAGGAGGTGTATGTGTGATTGTTAATTTATATACCCTCCTAAGACTCATGGAAGTCTTTTACAATATCATGTTGATTCATATTTTGTTAAATTACTACTTGCTTGTAGTTACATTACACTTGCTTGTACCTCCCATGCTGATGGATTTATGTATACCTGTTTCAACTAAAACAAAAGAAAGCAAGAAATGTAGAGGGCCACAGACTGTGAGGGAACACTTGGTGAAGAATAAGACCTTTGAGCCCAGAGGGAACCTGCTGCCAATATCTGGTTCTGCTCTCACCTCCCCTTGGGGAAGTCTCAGCCTTCCTGAGAAGTCAGGGGGCATGAAAACCTGTGTTCTATTTGAAGCAGAGATATTTGCAGTAAAGAGGCATTTACATAATAGCAAGGTGCTTATCCTTAGCACATGCTCAGTGTGCTATAGTGATGTAACTGTACTAAGGTGTTGAAGGCTGAGAACTTGAAATAAACAGACTCCATATTTGACCATCCATGTGGTTTCCTGCTCTTCACTCCTCTTCTAAGAAGTGTCTGTTTGTATGGGCAGCAATATTGTATAAAAGCCCTTTGTGTGGTAAATGACTCTCCCAAATAAAATAGGACTTGTCTTTGTGTTCCCCATGATCATTCTGTGTTGCTGTGACTCTACTACCTCATCAATGGGATATACATTATAATTATACATTATATATACAACATTATATAATATGTGTATATATATATATATATGTATGTGTGTGTGTATATGCACAAGTATGACACTCAAAGAAGGTGGTTTCCTAGTGCACCAACTCCCCCCCCCAAATTAAATCTCTCATGGGATCTACTTTTCCTCTTGAAAATAAGACTTCTTCCTGAGTGGCAGTACTGTTCAATGGGAATATCCCCTTTGTCTCTTTCTGTTGCATCCCCCTCCTCTCTATTTATGGTTTCTTTTAGATGGAATCATGATAGAACATAAGATATTTCTTAGCACATAAAACGGACCATGTATTAGGATACAGAAAAATTGTAAAGAAATTAAAAATACAGAAATAATAAATGTTTTTCCAGAATGTAAAAAACAGTATCGGGGAATAGAAGAAAAAACAGAATGGAATGTAGGATGAATGAATTATAGAAAAAACAAAACCGTATTAATAAAACCATAAGACAATATGCTGAAACGTTTGGGAGATAGCTAAAGTATGAAAGTCCACAAGAGGAAAAAAATTACAATCTTAAAAACATACATTAACAACAAAATGGAAAAAGGATTAATGAGTTCAATGAAGAAGTTTTTAAACTTAAAAAACAAATAAAAGCTTTATGTAAGAATAAAACTAGGTAAGGCTTGCAAATTAGAGACAAATATATCAGAAACTAAAAATATCAAACAAATAAATCTTAAGTTTTGATTAACCTTTAGCCAACTTATTTTTATTTACACTTAATAGTCATTTGAAAGACTTAAAATTTTTTCATTTTCAATTTAAATATCAAATAAAATGGGCATCATAATATAGAGAGAGCAGAAAACCAAAATTATGCCTATAGCTCTTTGTAAAAACTTGCTTTTTAAAAGTATTTATTAAGAAATCCACTATTAGAATGGCTGAATAAATTATAGTATATGAATGTTATGGAATATTATTGTTCTGTGAGAAATGACCAGCAGGATGATTTCAGAGAGACCTGGAGAGACTTGCATGAACTGATGCTGAGTGAAATCAGCAGAACCAGGAGAACATTATACACAGCAACAAGACTACATGATAATCAATTCTGATGGAGGTGGCTCTCTTCGACAATGAGATGTCTCAAAACAGTTCCAATTGTTCAGTGATGAAGAAAGCCATCTACACCCAGAGAGGGATATGAAATGTGGACTACAACATAACCTTTTTTTTTTTTTTTTGCTTTTTTACTGAGGCAATTGGGGTTAAGTGACTTGCCCAGGGTCACACAGCTAGGGAATGTTAAGTGTCAGGTCCTCCTGACTTCAGGTCTTGTGCTCTATCCACTGTGCCACCTAGCTGCCCCACAACATCACATTTTCATGCTCTCTATCGATGTTTGCTTGCATTGGTTTCCTTTCTCAAATATTTTTTGTTCATGTAGATACGATTGTTCTAGCACAATGATAAGTATGGAAATATGTATACATATATTCGACTTGTCAAGTATTTTAACATAATTAACATGTAGTGGATTTCCTGCCATCTGGGGGAGGGGTGGGGACTGGGGGGGGGAATTTGTAACAGAAAGCTATGTAAGGGTCAATGTTGAAGAATTACCCATACATATGTTTTTCAAATAAAAAGCTTTAAGAAAAAAAAAAAGAAATCCACTCTTAGTTCTCCAGGCTCTCTTGCTTTTCTGAGCTTCTTGAGCTTTTTTCTCTCTTGTAAAGCAGAAGAAAAAATCCTTTTTTTTTCCTTCCTTTCCTCTTACTTATCCCTCTCTTTTGCCCTCCTACTCTCACCTCACTTGGGGAGTGGAGAAGAGCCTTGTGACAAATATGTTTTGTCAACACAAATTCCTAAATTGGGTCCAAAAAAACAGGTCCTGTTCACAATTGGAGTTCATCACATCATTGCCAAGAGGTAGGTAAAGTATTTCATCAGTCCCCTGGAATCATGGTAGGACATTGCATTGATCAGACTTCTAAAGTCTTTCAAGGTTGTTGGGCTGTTGTTGTTGTTGTTGGTTTTTTTTGGGGGGGGCTGAGGTAATTGGGGTTAAGTGACTTGCCCAGGGTCACACAGCTAGGGAATGTTAAGTGTCTGAGACCAATTTTAACTCAGGTCCTCCTGACTTCAGGGCTGGTACGCTATCCACTTGTACTGTTGTTTTTTATTGAATCTTTTTTATTTTCAAAGCATATGCAAGGATAATTTTTTGCCATTGACTCTTGGGAAACCTTGTGTTTGAATTTCTTTCCCTTCCCCCCATCCCCTCTCCTAAATGGCAAGTAATCCAATATATGTTAAACGTGGTAAAAATATATGTAAATCCAATAAAGGCATATGTATTTATACAATTATCTTGCTGCACAAGAAGAATCAGATCAAAAATGGGAAAAAATGAGAGAAAATAAAATTCAAGCAAACAATTAACAAAAGAAGTGAAAATGCTATGTTGTGATCCACATTTAGTTCCCACAGTTCTTTCTGAGTGTAGATGGCTCTCATCATCACAAGATCATTGGAAATGGTCTGAATTGTCTCACTGTTGAGAAGAGGCAGGTCCATCAGAATTGATCATGGTATAATCTTGTCATTGCTGTGTACAATGATCTGGTTCTGCTCACTTCACTCAGCCTCAGTTCCTATAAGTCTCTCCAGACCTCTCTGAAATCATCCTGCTGACCTTTTCTTATGGAACAATAATATTCCATAACACATATATCAACTTTTTTTTGTTTGTTTTTTTACACTGTTATTACTGTACCAATTTTTCTGGTTGCCTCACTTCAGGCAGGTATTACACAAGTTTGTTTGAAGCCTTCCATTTCATAATTCCTTATGATTTGACAATACCTATTCCATTGCTTTCACACCTCATACTGTGTTTTCCTGTTCCCCAGTGGATGTGCATCCCCTCAATGTAGATTTCATTAACACTATCAAAGAGATAGTATGCAGATTTTTGCACATGTGCCCTTTCCCTTCTCTTCTGATCTTTCTGGAGTATGGAGTGGTATTGCTGGATAAGTGTTGTTTAGTGACTTTTAGGATATAGTTACAAATAGCTCTATGAAATAGCTGGACCACTTGAAAGCTTTATCAACAGTAAATTAACGTGGCCCCTTTCCTCAGTCCCTCCAGTACGGTGTGATTTGGTTTGTTTTTGTTTTTATTTTGTTGTCATCTTTGACAATCTGATGGGTGAAACCTTAGAGTCATTTTGGTCAATCAGTTGTGGTTTCCTTGTTCTTTGGTTTGAACTCTACATCACATAAAATCCACAGTGGGTCCGAGAGGAGTGGGCTGCCCCTACGTTAGAACTCTCTCGGTTTTCAGGTTTGTGTATGTTTTCAGAACTCCTCCTCTAAAACCATTTGAATTTAATGAGTATGAGAAAGCCTTCAGCAAGAATGAGATGGTCAAAAGATTATCAGTTCATCCGGAAACCAATGCTTTGCATGTCATGAATGTGAAAAACCACCAAGGGGGAGGGAAGGGAGCACAGTACTGGGCCAAGTGTTGGGTTTGGGGCCAGAGAATGAGGTTCCAAATCCCTGTTCTGACCCTGGGCAGCTCACAGATTCTCTGGCCTCGGGTTGACTCCTGGAAAATGGAGTAATCAGACTAGCTAGCCTCTGAGCATCCTGCTAAGTCTACCCACTGCACCTCCTTGTTACCCCTTCTCTCCCCCTTCTAAATCCGAGCTCTTTGCTCTTACATCATTGAATACATAACTTCCATTGTATGAAACATTACAGAGTAGTTGTTAGCAGAAATGCCCAGGTGTTTGCCTCTGTATCCTTTCCGATTTTGGTCACTGATTTGGAGGGGACATCACCGTGTTTGCAGATGACAAAGGTGGAAGGGGAAACTGACACAACGACAGTGACCCTAAAAGAGCTTACTTTGTCCCATTATCAGGAAAAAAAGCCAATGCCGGAATAAGCCCACCGGGTTCCCATAAACCACCAGAATGATATAAAAAGGGAGGCCAACTTCTTGGCAATGCAGCCACTCACTTAGACACAATGCACAAGCCAGGTGGTTCTCCAACTTGGCCTGGCTCTGCCTTCTCCCCAGCTCCCTCCTACCCCCAACTCTTCTAAACCTTCTTAAAAAAACCAAACCTGCCTCCAAATCCCGCTTGGATTTAGTCTGTGACCTTTTCACAGCAATAAAAGTTTCCTCTGGCTAAGAGGACGCTGTGGTGGGTTCTTCAGCTTCTCTACCAGCTCTGACGCTCTTCTCCAACAGGATCCAAAGATCTTGACTGGCTACAGCAGTGGATGCCAAACCACAGCCTGCGGGCTAAAGGAGGCTCCCGAACTACTTCCCTACAGCTCAAGAACCAAAAATGGGCTCTCACATTTTAAAGTAAACTCGGCAATTAAACTACTTGAAAGCGTGAAGAGTTCTTAGCTTGCAAGCCATTCAGAAACAGTGGGGAGCAGATTTGGTCCGCACTCTTCAGTTGTATTGACCCCTGGGCTGCAGCCTTGGTCTCAGATGAAATTCAGTAGGAAGAAATGAAAAATTAGAGTGGGGAAGTGGCGGAGCAGGGCCGTAATTGAAGCCCAGCCTGACACAAACCCAGGGGTCTTTTCACCATGCAATACTACTGGCCCGCGTCCGAGTTAAAGGCCAGCTGTGCACGTGTGAAGGCTACAAAAATCACCTTCAGGCAACAAGGGAGGACAGAAGGAGGAAGAGCCTCCCAGTCTCTGGGGAAGGAAGGCTGAGCTGGGGCCGTCCTGTGGGGCTGCACCACACCAGAGGGGTGTGTTCTCATGTTGGGCCAGATCCTCCACCCACGATCCCACACGTGGGGCAGACATACAAAGTGCAGACTGGCCAGAGGACGCCGGGAGGGTGGAGGAAGCCTCGAGCCCCGGGTGTCCCGAGGGGCTGCAGGAACTGGGAAGAGCCAGAGACGTTTGGGGAGGAAGAGCAGGTCTCCGGGTTCAAACACGGGAAGGAAGGGTTTACTTTTGTGCTTTTTTGTCCCCAGGACCCGAGGGCACCCCAGCTCGCAGCCTCCCGGTCTCGTAGATCCAACCCGGGCATTGAGAGGGAACCACGAGCCCCGCAGTGCACAGGAGCCCCAGGAAGGGCAGGAAACCAGGGGCAGACGCGCCTCTGGCATCCCGTGCACCGAGAAGCACTGCAATGAACCTCTCTCGGCCCGGACCCGGGGGAGGACAGGGGGGAATCCTTGCGCCACAGGGTTCAAGGGGGGGGAGTTCTTCCTGAATAAGTCCCTGAGGGGCCTTTGAGCAAGCCCCACCTCTTTTCCTAGGTCTACCATGGACAACGACTCCTCCTCTCCTTTTAGTCCCAAAACCCAACAGGGGCGGAGGCTGCGGCCCCAGACAAAGCTCAAATAAAAACCATCAGGAGATCTTGATGGCGGCACCAAGGGAGACCCAGCGCCATTTAAGGGGTTAGTAGTGCAGATCCCCCAAAACTGAACCTGAGGTTGTAGGGCCTTTGTGCAGGAGGGGCGGCACACTGAATCATGCAATTAGCTGTTACACAAGGGCCAGACAAAGCGGTCATTGTGGAGGGGAGACCTGAGGGACCACCGAAGGGGGTTAAGGACCCGGTGAAATCAAGCGCCAGGAAAATAACGGAACCTACACAAGCTTTTGTCCAGAGGGCCCACTCAAAGTTTTTGGGAAAAAAGGGTTGCAATGCCTCCTGGGAGATGTAGTCTAGCTCAACGAGTCTTATGCGCGTGCTGGACGCAACCTTCCTTTTCCGCACTCTACTTCCCATAAGGCTTTGGGTCTGCGGCTCCATAGGTTAATCAAGCTTGCCATCCAGTGAAGTGCATCATGGGAATGCTGCTTCTACTTTTCTAAATACACCTCTGATTTGCTGACCTGGAGAGGGTAAGGGAGTGAGAGCGCGCCATCGTTAAACCGGGTTCTCGCTCCCCGTTTCCCGCTTCCTGTTCCGTCGGAGGGACCAAGGTGAGCGCAGGAGCATAGTTTGACTGAGGTCGCGCGGCACCTTATTTTCTCCCTGCCCTCCTTTTCCCCACCTTAGGTACGCTTGCCTAGTTGTCTCGGGAGGCACGTGCTTCTTCAACTCCACCCCTCATCACCAAGTGCCTGGTGCCTGCTCTGCAGTTTGTGTCATTGCGCACGCGCGACCTCTGCTCTGGCTGTCTGTGTCTTAGGCAGGCGGGTCGGCAGGCTTCAGTCCTGACAGTGCGCAGACGCACCTTGGCTTCCAGCTATTGGAGCCATCAGTAGAGGGAGGGCTGGCAAGCCTCAGCCCTGACATGTCCCCTGAGGCGCCCTAGTCCTGGGATCCTGTCAGTGGCTGTGAGTTGTGGCGCACGCGTGCACACGCAATGGATGTGTATAAGCTCCTGAGTGTGCCAGTGCAAGCGTTTGTTAGGGAGCCTGTCAGTGTGTGTGTGCCGCCCCCCTCATCTGCAACCTCCCCTCTCCCCTCAAGTCTTGCCACCGCCCCTTTCAGGACACCCCCAACCCATTCCGGCTGGGCCAAAGCTGCTTCCTCTCCTTGCACTATACCCTCCCGCACGGGGCGCCCCCTTATTGCTCCCACCTCGGGGTTCTTCCGACCCCCC
>JAJPUD010034927.1:0-10574 GCA_023553655.1 Myrmecobius fasciatus | reverse complement strand
AATCACATCATTGTTGAAGAGAACCATGTCCATCAAAATTGATCATCGTATAGTCTTGTTGCTGTGTATAATGTTCTCCTGGTTCTGCTGATTTCACTCAGCATCAGTTCATGCAAGTCTCTCCAGGCTTCTCTGAAATCCTCCTGTTGGTCGTTTCTTACAGAACAATAATATTCCATAACATTCATATACCATAATTTATTCAGCCATTCTCCAATTGATGGGCATCTTTTCAATTTCCAGTTTCTTGCCACTACAAAAAGGGCTGCCACAAACATTTTTGCACATGTGGGTCCCTTTCCCTCCTTTAAAATCTCTTTGGGATATAGGTCCAGTAGAAACACTGCTGGGTCAAAGGGTATGCACAGTTTGATAACTTTGTCAGCATAGCTCCAAATTGCTCTCCAGAATGGTTGAATCCGTTCACAGTTTCACCAACAATGTATCAGTGTCCCAGTTTTCCCACATCCCCTCCAACAGTTATCATTATCATTTCCTGTCATTTTAGCCAATCTGACAGGTGTGTAGTGGTATCTCAGAGTTGTCTTAATTTGCATTTCTCTGATCAATAGTGACTTGGAGCACCTTTTCATGTGACCAGAAATAGTTTCAATTTCTTCGTCTGAAAATTGTCTGTTCATATCTTATGACCATTTATCAATTGGAGAATGGCTTGAATTCTTATATAATTGAGTCAATTCTCTATATATTTTAGAAATGAGTCTTTTATCAGAACCTTTGGATGTAAAAATATTCTCCCAGTTTACTGCTACCCTTCTAATCTTGTCTGCATTCATTTTGTTTGTACAAAAACTTTTTAACTTGATATAGTCACACTTACCTATTTTGTGATTAATGATGCCCTCTAGTTCTTCTTTGGTCACAAATTCCTTCCCCCTCCACAGGTCTGAAAGGGAAACCATCCTACCTTGTTCTAATTTGTTTATAATATCATTCTTTATGCCTAGATCATGAATCCATTTTGACCTTATCTTGGTATATGGTGTTAGGTGTTGGTCAATGCCTAATTTCTTCCATACTAGTTTCCAATTATCCCAGCAGTTTTTGCTGAATAGTGAGTACTTATCCCAAAAGATGGGGTCTTTATCAAAAACTAAATTGTTAAAGTTATTGCCTAGATTGTCCTGATAACTTATCCTATGTCACTGATCGACTGCTCTATTTCTTAGCCAGTATCAAATGGTTTTGATGACCGCTGCTTTGTAATATAGTTTTAGATCTGGTACAGCAAGGCCACCTTCATCTGCCTTTTTTTTCATTAATCCTCTGGAAATTCTTGACCATTTGTTCTTCCAAATGAACTTTGCTACTATTTTTTCTAGATCTGTAAAAAAATATCTTGGGAGTTTGATTGGTATGGCATTAAATAAGTAGATTAGTTTGGGTAGTATTGTCATTTTTATTATATTCGCTCGGCCTACCCATGAGCACATAATGTTTTTCCAATTGACTAGGTCTGATCTTATTTGTGTGGAAAGTGTTTTGTAGTTTAGTTCATATAGTTTCTGACTTTTCCTTGACAGATAGATTCCCAAATATTTTATACTATCATCCATATAACTCCTAATTATTGCTCTAATTTCCTCTTTGTTGGTGGAAAGTTCACTCTGTTCATTTTTGATACTAACAATGTGATTTTCTTCTTTCATTTTTTGATCAAATTAGCTAAAGGTTTATCTATTTTGTTTTTTTCATAAAACCAGCTTTTAGTTTTGTTTATTAGTTTAATAGTTTTTTTATTTCATTTTTATTAATCTCTCCTTTTATTTTTAGGATTTTAAATTTGGTATTTATTTTGGGGCTTTTAATTGGTTCTTTTGCTAGCTTTTTTAGTTGCATGCCTAATTCATTTATCTTCTCTTTCTCTATTTTATACAAGTAAGCATGTAAAGATATAAAACTTTCCTTAAGAATTACTTTGATTTTGTCTCATAAATTTTGGTATGTTGTCTCATTATTTTCATTCTCTTGGATGAAATTAGCAATTGTGTCTATGATTTGTTGTTTCACCCCCTCATTCTTTAGGGTCAGATTATTTAGTTTCCAATTAATTTTTGGTCTATTTTCCCTGGCACTTTATTACATGTGATTCTTATTGTATCTTGACCTGAAAAAGAAACATTTATTATTTCTGCCTTTCTACATTTGATTTTGAGGGGTTTATGCCCCAAAATTTATTTTTAAAATCTGTTAGACCAAGATCATTTGTACATTGAGAAATACCTTTTATTTTTATAAATTTGAATCTGTTTTTACATGAAGTTTGCAAATGAGACCCTCATTAATAATTATAGCAAATATTCCCCTTATAATCTGCATCCCTGTAATGCTTTTGCTTATTTAAAAATATATATATATAGTCAAAATTACTTATTTTAGCTTCTGTGATCTCCGCACCTTCTTTGCCTGAAAAGTTTGTTCCCTTTTCTGTAGATCTAAGGTAATTTCTTTGTTCCTCTAATTTCTTTATAACTAATTTGGAATTTATCTTTATAATAATTAGAGATGATGACCAAAGTCTACTTTCTTCAAGACTGCTTTCTAATTTTCCCAGAAGTTTTAGTGAATAGTTAATCCTTACCAAACTAATGAGTTTTATTTAAGCTTATAAGATTCTAAGCTATTAGGTTCATTTGCTTTGATATGAGTGAATCTAAATTCTTCTATTATTGGACAACTCCATTTTAACCAATATGAAATCCTTTAGAGGATTAAAAATTTTAGTATAGTTTGATATCCAATACTACTAGTTTCCCTCTCTTAGTTTTTCCCCCAAGATTTCCCTTAAGATTCTTGACATTTTCTTCTTCAGATGAATTTGACTTTGTTTTTTTTTTTTTTGACTGATATAGTAGTGAATAAATACATTAATTCATAAAGGATCATAAATTATTACTCATATTGACTTACCCTTGGGCAATTAATATTCCTCTAATCATTAAATATATATTTGAGTAAAGAATATTTTGTAGTTGTATTTATGTAGCTTCTGTTTGTATCTTGGTAGGTAAACTACCAAATACTTCACTTGTACTTCTGCAACATTCTTCCAAACTGTTTCCCTTTCTCAAGTTTTTTCCCACTTCATTTATCCTTCACCCAGGTGAAAAAAAATATTGTTGCTGTTGTTGTCTTCCAAATAATGAATCTAATTTCTTACCATTCTATTCAATAACTTTTGGCGGTTCCCTCATACCTGAAGTATCAAGTATAGAATCTTCTATTAGGCATTTGAAGCTCTCTTAACTTGCTCCCTTCCTATCTTTTTAAATATTCTTATATGTTTATTTCCTTGTCATTCTATGACAAGTAGATCCCTATAATGCTAGTTAGCTACCTAAATTAGATAGATGATAGATATATAGACAGACCAGCAGACAAATGGACAGACATCTAAAAGAATAGATAGATGGGTAATTAGATAGATAGATAAATAGATAGATAGATAGATAGATAGATAGATAGATAGATAGACAGATAGACAGATAGATAGATAATTTACTATTACCCTGTACATTGCACAGTGCTAAGATGTGATCCAGCCATCCTGCTTATTTACTATTCTTGCTAAATATGTCATCTTTCATAACAATGCCTTTGCACAGATATCTCCATTCCTAAAAAATTCTTTCCTTATTGTCCTCTCTTAGTTTTCCTGGCTTACTTCAAATTTAAATCCTCCTACATGATGTCTTTTAGGTTTCTCTTAGCTCATGGTGTCTTAACTTCTGACATTACCTTGTATCTGCTATACCTCACATATAGCTTTTGTGTATCTAATTATTTTCATGTTGTCTGCCCATGAAAATATAATTATGCTGAGAGCAGGATCTGTATTTGTTCTTCTATTCCCAATGCTTATCATTGTGTCTGGTAGACAACAAATGCTAAATAAATGCTTGTTTCCTACAGGTAGCCTCTAGACAATTTGTAAAGAACTTTAAATGTCAAATTGAAGAATTTGTGTTGTATCCTTAAAACAAAGGGAGCCAATAAAGTTTTTTTGAGCAGGGGATCAACATATTTGTACTGTGCTTTAGAAATATCTCTTTGGTAGCTGAGTGAAAGATGGGTAGAAGAGAAGTCAAACTAGAATAAAGGAAACCAATTAAAAGGATACTACATTGAACTGGGTTCTAGGAGAATTGGTTTTAGTCAAAGTCATCACTAACTGTTTATATAAACTTAGAAAAGTTTTTTTAACATCTTTAGATCTTACTTTCCTCATATAAAAATAAAGGAATAGGACTAAGCCCTCTTCCAATTTTATTCAAGAGTAATAAAGTTTTATACCATAACTGTATAGATGGTTCAATGGGGAGATAGATATCCACAGAGATAACTATATATCCTATTGTCTTGTGAAGTATTACATTAAGGTCAGTCACAGAATAATTCATAGAATGATAACAAGGGGAAAAAAGAAATGCAGTCAGCTAGGATGGAAAAAAAAGAGAAAGAAAAATGTTCTCAACTGGGTACTATTTTAAGTAAAGAATCTGGGGCAAATTTTTACATAGTTTCTCCTTTTTTAAAAATGAGTGCATTGATTCCCATCCCCACAAGCTCAATAGAGAACTCTTGCAAATTCTATATAAAAGAGTCAAGTCAAGCCCATTGAAGACTGCCATATAATGTGTAGTTAGATTTGAATTAAGTTTTTCCTACTGTGACTTAAATTTTCCACTGGTCAGCTAACCTGTGATCCCATGAACTATTTTGATGTTTATCAACTAAGATAGGGATGTCATCATTTTCCATTCTTTTCCTATGACCTTGTTACAACAATTGACCGAATTATCACTATTGGAATTGACAGTATCAAAACTGCTCCCATAACCTAACTATCAGGAGTGGGGCAAGATAAGAACTTGACCTATGATAATCAGCCCAAAGAAAAGCATATAAAAGAAATAAAAGAAGTTTGCTTTGAAACTATTTTGAGGCCAAAGATGTCAAGTAACCGGGGAAAATTTCCATTGAAGCTCAAAATAACAGAAGTAATTTAAATATGCCACAGACTTGTTATCATTCAGTCATCTGGCACAATTAGTTGCTCTGATTCAAATGAGAATCACTATTTTTACATATGTTCAGAGAAAGAGGTTCAGTAGAATATTTAGAACTAAGTAAATTATGTGATATGCAAATGAATGTGATTGAATTGATTTACTATGGACAGTACATTTGAAGATCTGAAAAATTATGGACTTCCTCTTTGCATTCTGAAGCATAAATGCTGCTTTTCATTGGCTTTTTCACTGCTTTATGAATTATTAGGTGCACTTTCAATTTCATTCTATGGTCAGAGAAAATTATAGTATGATTTATGGGAAGGCAATAAGGCAATGTGAAGTGGAGACTCGAGTGCATTAACTGGATTATTCACAATAAAAGAACCTGCTGTTGCTGGAAGGGGGCAGACAGGTTTTTGTCTGAATTTGTCACATTCAACTAATCAGCCAATCAACAAACATTTATATAAAGAGCTTAATATTTGTCGGGCACTGGGGATAGGGACCAGACATGTTTGTTATTAATATAGGGAAGTCTTGGATAAAGAATTCCTTTTGTTAAGCATGTAGATATCTTTTCTTGAAATTACAGTCTTAGTGAATTGCCTAAATTACCAAGACATTCAGTGAACTACCCAGGATCCCATAGGCAATAAGTGTCAGAGAGAGGAATTAAACCAAGGTCATCCAGGATTCCTGCTAGATTTCTTGTGACATAACAAGAAATATGGCTATAGCAATTACAAAAAAAAATTAATGGCAACTGCCCTCAAGTCCTTATTATGCACAAAATAAATACATGGTAACTTTAGGAGGAAACAATGCTAGAAGTTAGAAAAATTAGGAAAGACTTTTCCTGACCTAGGAAGAGAGCTAGTGGTTCTAAAAGGAATCAAGGATGAGGGAGTAAACTCAAAACATGGTATACAACCACTTCAAAAGGGATAAAGATAGAAGGTGGAAAAGGAATTGTCATACATGACAAAAAGCAAGGATAATTTGGCTGGATTGTGGAGTGCAGGAAATGTGGGGGGGATGTATAATAAGTATGGAAAGAAAGTTGGGGTCAAATTAAATACGAAGCAAAGGAGTTTAGATTTTATGCTAGCATTTGATGGAGTCCAGGAGATCTAGCAAGGGAGTGAGACAGTCAGATATAATCCTTAGGAAAATCACTTTGGCAACTGTTTTGAGGAAATTGAAGAAGGAAGAGATATGGGGTCTTGATGATAAATCAGAAGCTATTGAAAGGTCCAGATTAGAATTAATGAGGACCCAAAATCCTTAGTTGTGTATTATGACCATACCTGGCAGTTAGGCATCTCACCAACTTGATCAAGCATAGTAAATGCGTGTTTTGTTTCAAAACTATCATTAAATTAGGTGAATTTTACAGTAATTCATACCAATCAAATTATAAAAAAATATGTAATTGTAATTTGGCTACATTTTTCCTCCTTCAACTTTAACTCATTCTAATGCTTGCAAAGATCACCCCAGTTTTACTGACCAAAATAAAATAGTTATCATGACAATATTTTTCCTCATGGTTAAAGTAGAACAAAATTATATCCCAGAGAGAATTTGCTGGTATAAGGGAATATCCTTAACATTGACAAAGATAGGGGATTTTTAAAAATAGCATATGCAGTGGTTGTTGATAGAGATAGTTGATAGAGAACCATCAAATTCATCCTCAAAAAGCATTAGCTGTATGACCACAGGAAATTCAACATCATGGTTCCAACACATCTCTTTAAGACTACCAACTACTCTATAGAACTAGTTATTTAAATATTGTCTTTTCTACTAGAAGGAAAACTTCTTCGGGTAAAGGATCATTTCTTCCTCCTTTGTCTTTTTCCCCCTTTATGTGTTTTCCTTCTATATGTCTGGGAAGGTGGTAACCTTTATTTGTACAGCCAGTACTTTGTACAGTGTCTAATACATAGTGAATTCTTGATAAAGGTTTTCTGATTGACCAAGTGAAGTCATAGTTTTCTTCAGAGGAGAGAATTTCTGGACTAGCCTTGCCTCACACTAAGGATATTATCAGATCCAGGCAAATATAAAGGTACTAAATAGCATAAGAGATATATTGCAGTTTTTTTGTGCTGATAGTTGTTTTTTGAAAGTCAGTATTTTATGGATAAAGATGTACAATGAAGTTTAATTCATGTAATTCAGGTAAAGAATTTATTGTAAAATTATACAACTGTAATGTTTAGAATTCTAAAAGCAATAAAGAAATATATTTTTTTGTTCTCAACCTTTATGTAGAAAATTATTAAATAGAGCATGGTAGAATTTATAATGATTTTTAAAGAAAAAATAGAACATTTTACAGAGCAGACTCCACTTCACGTTTTTCCTGTTATATGTATGTGTATGTTTTGTGTTGGGTATATGTATTTTTCAGAAAGGCAAAAGATTGTTTGTTTTGAGACTAGGTCTTTCTCATTCGATATAAAAATACCAGCAAGCTCTCACAATACTTTGCTGGAAAATTTAACTTGTTTTTCTAACCTGAACCAGTTTGTCTTTCTCTATATATCCCCATGACCCTCCACTTTTGGGGTCTCAGCATATCGGCACCATACTTTGTGTAGACACCTGTTTTGCTTTAGGCCTACTGTAGTTCCTGAACTCAAAAGACTCTACTAGCTTCAGCCTCCTTGGGTACAGGGATTATACATATGTATCATGACACCTGGATCCAACTTGTTTCACAAAAGTATTACTTGAGTTACTCCAATGCTCTTAGGTTTATCCAACTTTGGTTTATCGCATTCAATAATAATTTGAGCTTTCTTATCCTTTGCTTTCTTATCTCTTCCATGTCTCCCTTTTCTATTATCCTTCCTTCTCCATGTCACTCTTCCCCTCCTTCTCCTTCTTCCTTTCTTTCCCCCTCTCTTTCTCTCTTATCCTTTTTTTTTTTTTAAGGGGAAGTTTTCCTTTGATTTCCTTTAAAGCAACTCCACTTTCCTAAAAAGACATTGGATTAGTTAAGATGTTTATTTTGTATTCT
This sequence comes from Myrmecobius fasciatus, assembly GCA_023553655.1. Taxonomy (NCBI): domain Eukaryota; kingdom Metazoa; phylum Chordata; class Mammalia; order Dasyuromorphia; family Myrmecobiidae; genus Myrmecobius; species Myrmecobius fasciatus. Next base: position 2,507 of record JAJPUD010034927.1, on the reverse strand, counting down.
ATAAATTCGTATACTTTTTTCAGGCAATTTTCTATATCTTATGGCTTTTCAGTTTTTTTGCTACATCATGCTAACAATAATGTAGTCTGATAGTTATTTTATTTTCTTCTCTGTGACAACTTCACATTTTACAATTTGGGTTGCCTCTTTCTCTTTGTAAAGTCTCTAGTCTAAAGTTCTAGTTTGTCTTCTAAAGGAATCATCTTTTAACTTTGTTAAAATTATATTTGCTTTTTGTTTCAAATTTGTTTTACTCTAATTTTTAAGATTTCATCTTTTTGTTTATATTGGATTTATTTTTTGCTTTTTTCTAATTTTTTAAAATGCTGTTTTTTGTTTATTAATTCTCTTTTGTTCAGATATATTTTTAGGGATGAGATTTTTCTTCTAAAGAATGCTTCAATTTCATTCCAGATATTATGCTAGTGTATATCTTCATTTATTATTCCCCCCACAGTATTTGTTTATAAGATCCATTCAATATTTATGATGATACTAATTTTTTTCATTTAGATAAATCTAGGTATTTTGCTTATATTTATGTTATTAAAAGTTAATTTCATTTTATTATGATAAATTATATATATATATGTATATATCAGTTTTTAATATTTATTTATAGTTTCTATGGGCCTTTATATATGGTTCATTTTTAAAGGTACCATGTGGTACAAAGAACTTTCTGTATTCTTTTATGTTCTCATTCAGAAAATGCCGTGTTTTTAACTCTAAATTCTCCAAAACATTTTAAATTATATATTTTATTTCTGCCTTCTACTTAGATTCTTTCAATCCTGAAAACAAAAATGTCTCCCTTTAATATCATGTCAAGACAATAAGTATGTATCTGTGTGTATGCAAATCATTTAACTTTTCCTCTATGAATTTAGATGATATATTTCATAATTTAGATATGGTTGATAGTGATGTTCATTTCTTATCTATGATCCTTTTAAGCATAAGATAAATTTCTCAATTGTTATCTATTGACATAATGAATTTTTAATTTTCTTTAATAGCCAAACTAAAGCTTCTGGTTATGACCTAATAAAAAGTAAATTTTATTATAACCTCTCATTTGTTGCTGTATATATCTTGATTTTAAAGATGAGTTTTTTGTACGTAATACACTGAAGAGTTTTGCTTTATCTCTTTTTACCACTCTTTCTTTTGACCAAATTGCTTAGCAAATCATTTTTTTAAATTTTATTAAGTAAGATGGCAGAAAGCAGACATGGATTTCTGTGACTTTCTCTGACATTCTCTCAAACCAACAGCAAATTAAACCTCTAAACTGGTTTTGAAGGGAGAGAAACCACAACTTTTTGGAGTACAATACATTTCCAGAAGAAGATACTTTGGAAAAACTTTAGGAAAAGTCCATTTCAATCAGACAGGGGGAGAGGCTGCCAAACTCATACCACAGCTTGGAGAACTTAGGGCAAGGAATGGGGGCATGGAGCCAGAGCATTGAAGCTTCAGCACATATGGGAATATTCTGTGAGGCTTTTAGGCTACTCTATCCTGGTTGCAACTGGGAGATTAGTAGATATGCTGTAAAACACCCCAAAATACAAAAGGCAAATTGTAAACCACTGAGCCCCAGAAGAATACAGAATCTGGTTACAATTACCCCCTCATCAGAAGTCAGTCAGCAGAACAGCCCCAGGGCAAACTAAGGTAGCAGTGGCCACTTTGTCTTAAAAGCAGACCTCAACCCATAAAAAAAATGAGCAAGAGAGCAAAAAGAATTCTGACCAGAGACTTTTATATATAGAGAAAAAAACAGACCTCATACCCTGAGGTTCCTAAGTAAAATCAACTCCAGATGAAGTCCCAAAGGGAAATATAAGCTTGTCCCCATTTCATAAGGCTTTCTTGGAATCAACTATCCATTTAAATTGAGCATTATCTTTCAGGGAAGAAGAAGGAAATTCAATGATTCAGGTGAATTGCATCTATTTTTTATGAAAAAAAACCAAAGTTGAACAAAAATTTTGACCTTCAAATACAGAAATCAAGAGAAGCTTAAAAAGGTAAAAAGGAAGGAAATTTTGAGAAATACATTTCTGTTCTGGGTGCACTTAGAGAGTGCAAGCATAATTTGAATTTATTGTGATAAGATGAAAAATAAATTAGAAGAGGAAAGGGGATTGTACTGGAAAAAGAAAAAAATGGAGGTAAAATGAGGAGGTAAAATCTCCTGAAGAGGCAAAGAAGACCTATTATAATTGAGGGAAAGAAGAGAGGGGAATGGGCATTGTGTGATCTTACTCTCATCATATTTGACTCAAAGAGAAAATATCAGACATATTTGGTTTCACAGAGAAACTTGTCTCACCTTATGGGACATGGGAGGGGAAAGGGGAAAAGAAAGGGGAAGGCTAATAGAAAGGAAAACTGAAGTAGTAGGGAAAAGGTGTAAGAAAGGGAGAAGGGCTTCTAAAGGGGAGGGCTGTTTGATGGAGATGGTGGTCAGAAGCAAAATACTGGAGAGGAGGGAAGGG
>JAJPUD010034926.1:0-10575 GCA_023553655.1 Myrmecobius fasciatus | reverse complement strand
ATCTCTATTGATATGTGCTTGCATTTTGTTGCCTTTCTCTGATTTTCTTTTTTTTTCTTGTAGATAGGATTTTTCTTGCATAACTTGGCAAGTATTTTAACATTATTAACATGTAGTGGACTTCCTGCCATCTAGGGGAGGGAGGGGACTGGGGGTAAAATTTGTAATGGAAATCTTTGTAAAGATCAATGCTGGGGAACTACCCATACATATGCTATACAAATAAAAAGCTTTAATTAAAAAAAAAGAAATTTGTGATCAGTATTATATTAGCTCCTTTAAAGATGACTGCACTTTTGCAGAAATAGTGTAGCATAAAGAACATTTTAAAAATAATTGATCGCAGAAATAATAAATGTTTTAGTGGTATGATTATATAACATGTATAAATAAGCTTTTGATCCAGTTGAAAACTTATTTTGTAAATACTTGAAATTATTGTTATGTATTTGTTTTCTTTTTTTAAATTGATAAAAAGAATTTATCTAAAACTATCAGCAAACATTGTTTGTAATGGTGGAAAATCAGAAATTTTTCCAGTAAGAGCAGGTGTGAAATGATTCCTACTCTCAATTATATTATTTAATACTGTATTGTAAATCCTAGCAGTTAAGAGAAGAAAAGAATGAAATCAGAAGTAATGAGTTAATAAAAATATATATTTTTTGCAGATGGTGAAATGATATACTTGGATTACCCCACACTCAAGTAAAAAATCAGTTGAAAAAGTAAACATTTTTTGCAAAGTAACAGGATATAAAGTGAATCTACATAAATTTTTACCATTCTTATATCTTCACAACCAAAATTATGCTACAAGAGGTAGTTAAAAATTAAAATAACTCTACCTGATCTAAAATATTTAACATTATACCTGCCAAAATCCCATAAATTATTTAAAATTTATACCCACAGTGACACCCACACATGTGTGCACGAGTGTATACAAACAAAACTCACATGTTCAAAAATGTTTGCAGGATCTTTTTGTGGTGGCAAATAATTGGAAAATGAGTAGATTCCCATTAAATACAGAATGACTGTATAAGTTATAGGATATGAAAATAATGGAATATTATTGTTCTATAAAAATGATACACAAGTGGAATCTACACAGGTCTGGAAAGATTTACACGAACTGATGCTAAGTGAAATAATAAGACCTAAGAATACATTGTACACTGTCACAGTAAGATAGTGCAATGATCAACTATGACAGACTTGGTTCTTCTCAGTGATTTAGTGATCCAAGATAATCCCAATGAATATTGGATAGGAAATGACACCTGCATCCAGAGAGACAACTATGGAAACTGAATGTAAAATCAATTTATGCTATGTTTACTTTTTTTTGTTCTGTTTTTATTTCTTTTGTGTTTTGTTCTGATTTTTCTCTCCCAACATAATTCATAGAGAAATATGTATTTAAAAAATGAATGCATGTGTATAAATAAAAAATAAAATAAATAATAAAACAATATTTTTAAAATTATGAGCTGAATGATTTTAGAAAAAAATCATGGAAAAACTTGCATGAAATAATGAAGATAGAAATGAACAGAACCAAGAGAACCCTATGTGCAATGACAGCAATATTGTTTTAAGAAAGACTGAGAGAATGATATTTTGACTATTATAAATACTCAAGAATAAATGATGTATGAAGAAACCATCTTCCTTGATGGGGCTCCCACTTAGTGGCAATAAAAGTTGTATCAAATTATTATATCATAAAATGTTTAAGGCAATCAGTGTCCTGAATTCTCGTCATAGTGAAAAGCTAGCTAATATAAAGTATGGATGATATTGGTTTGGACATGTGATCTCATTACTAGAGGTTATTAAATGTGATGCATTCCTCTTCAATTTAAATCAATATCACACAAAACATACCCACCAAATGATTACTTGTGAATATAAAACCCTATAGTCTGGAGCAGTTCCCCTTTTTAAGTAGTCAAAGATTGCATGTTGGCTTTGGTTAAGATATAAATGCTTATTTCAATTTTCAGAGGAAGAAAATAAGACTGAACCATAAAGACTATTTAAAATATATCATTGTTATGATTTTTTGTCACTATTGATAGGAGTTTTCCTCCACACTGACTCCAGTAACAGAATTTATATGACTTAGTGGATGTTCTTGTTGAATTATACTAGTTTAACAAAAGTCATCATATAGACTAAATAGTAACAACCTTATCCCCAAAAGTGGAAATAAAAGTTGAGAAATTGCGTGATTTTTCCATTGTCCCAAAGCTCATAAGGTCATTTTCACCATGCTATGACTAGCACGGAGTTTCTGAAATTGTGATGAAAATTTATTCATATTTCTTTTTCCTTCATGGAATCTCTGGCTTTTGGAGTTCTTAGAATATGTTTGTGTAGATTCAGAATAATCTTGAATTTGTATTATTCAAGTGCCAATTATACACTTTGCTATTTATACTGCTACTGCATCTTCCTCATTCTCTCTTTGCTACTTTGTCTTTCTTCATTGCTCATTAGCACTTTCCTCAGAGAATGAATGACAAGTTATATCCCCTAGCTTTTAACCCTTTACAATGTTTTTTGCTCTTCTGTTAAAAAATATTCTACCATTCAGAGATATTGCTAGATTTTTTTTTTCCAGAGAACAGCAGCAGCAGCAGCAAATAGCTGTTATAATCAATGGACACACTGTTTAATGGAAAAAAAAATAAGTAAAATGAAAATAATACCAATATTTGCATGACAAAATTTTAATACCAAATATAAGCATATTTATAAGCTCTTCAAAATACATCTCCAAGGCAGAATTAGCATTCACCTTTCATCAGAGACATGGATATAGATATACATGCATAGATATAGATAGATATATACAATCTATATTTATACTTATATATTCTATATATCTACATATGGATATATACACACATCTATATGTACATATACATATATGCATGCATATGCACAAATACATACACATAGATAGAGCAGAATGCTCACATAATCTTAGATTTAGAAGAATTACATAGAATATCATCTGGGAAAAATACATATGGAAATAAAATAAATTGAAATGCACAGATTATAATGAAAAAGGAATTAATCCGATTTGTATAACAGAAATCTTTTTGACCACTCATTAGTCTTAAGACTATGTACAAGTCATTTCTTCATTTAAGGGATGAGTGTCATCATTTGTGATATGGACCAAAGGCCAGTGAGGAATTCCCAACCCCTGCCACAAAGTTGCTGTTTTTAGGAAGCAAGCTACAACATATTCCAAAAAAAGAATTCAGAGATTTGATACAAACAATGTGTGATAATTTAGGAAAAAACAGGACAATTTAGTGTATTAGGAGGACAAACATTGAAAAGACTGCGTGTTCTATTACTCTCCACAAAATAACTGTTGATTGAGAGGAAGCTGCTCAATGGAGGATCCTAATAGATACCCCAATGGTACATTCATCAGAGAACATAGATAAATGAAGGTACCATGCCATTCTTATTTTTTTTTATTAATTACTCTGCTTGGTTTCCACTAATCAAACATCATCCCCATTCCCATTTCCCATTCACCAGCTCCAAAACATGTCATCAACATGCACATTTACTCAGCTTCTAACATTAACACTAAAGCTTCCAAGTCTGACCTCAAGACCCTCAGCTCTCTTTCCACTTTGATTGGAGAAGGGAATATAGAGCAGTAAATTCCTTCCAAAACATTTCTTTATAAAGTACTCAGAATTTTTCAGAAAATGTTTTACTTTCTAAAAGTGACTCATTTGTTTCTACTCCGCAAACATACCCCCAAACAGGTAATCTTTAGACTTTACCATTCGAACATTTATTTTGTACTGTATTCTTTCATTAGATTGTGAGCTTCTTGAAGGCAGGAACTGTCTTTTTTTCTGACATTATTCCTAATATTTAGAATAGGCTGAGACACATAGTAGACATTCAATAAATACTTATTACATTGAACAGAGGAAAGCAACCTGATATGGTATTAGTGGAAATGGATTCAACTTCAGTCTCTTTCAAGTTTACTACCTGTGTGATCTTGAGCAGTACACTTAAAATCTCTAAGTCACAGTTTATTTATTAAGTGAAGACATTGAACTAGAAAGATCTAAAGTCCCTTCTAGTTCTAAACGCAAAATCCTCTTAAGTGTCATGTAGAAACTTACTATGAAAAAAAGAAACGACTCTTTTCATGTATTTAGAGAGAGTATACATGCCAATAAGAGCACAGATGTAATAGTACATCAGAATCAAATAGTAGGGATGGTATTTTCATTGCCAATTCATGGGTTAGTTGTGCAGGTCATGCTTTGTAAACTGCAAGACATTTGACAAATGTGAGCTTGTAGAGATGGGGAAAGTGGAGGAGATTCACTGTAAGAGATTATGGGATCCCGTGGAAATGGGTCAACAATATCAGAGAGGTTAATTGGCATTGGCAGACACCCAAGGTATAGAAGAGACCAGTTAAGTTCAGATTTATCCTACTATGAGGTGAAAGCTCACCTGCCTCTTCCCAAGTTGACAACTCCCTTACACTTAGTCGTTCTTTTGTACTTTGTCCTTTTATCTTCCAATACTCCTATTTCATGTTAGTTTCTAGAATTCATAATTCCAGGCCATTGTATTGGCAAGGGATACTTTCTAAGACTCAATATTCAACCCCCACTTTTTTTTCTCTCAAGTAACATATGGATCTAATTAATTTGAGAACCTTATTCAAGGTATTTAAAAGGAACTCAGAAACAGAATGGCTGGAACATGGAGCTGTCTGGCATGTAATTTATTGGCGAGTTTTCCTATTGGCATTTGCTTGCTGACATTAAAATTCCTGTCAATCACCAGGCAGGAAAATAATTTGTAACTGTGCTGTGGAGACCAAACTGTCATGAAGGAAACATCACAAAGAGAACAGAAATGATGTACCTTTTGATGATACAACATGATAATCTTGATCTTAGAATTTGTAATGACTTCTCTGAAATTCATTGAGGTTTTTTTTCCTTGTTTTGTTTTGTATTTGTTCTTGGAGAAGAAAATTTTACCTATATGTTTTCTCTTTGATTAAAGTCATAAAGACACATTACAGATCTCAGATATGTCATTTGATGATTTCTCTTAGCTTCTTAAAAAGAAGTCTCTGAAATACTGTGAATTTATTGGCATTATTAACAAAAATAATAATATCATAGCAATATAATGTAAGCTTCTTGTTAACTGTCAAAAGTTACATGGCAAAGTTATGGATTTTATCAATTTTTAAAGAAAACTTTTCTTCTTTTGACTGATATCTTTTGAAATATTAACTGACTTTCTTACAAGTGACTTTGTAAGTATACTTTGTCCAATTCTATTAAAATGCCCTTTAATATTGCTTCTGAAGAACTTGTCTATAATTCCCATGACAGATCATCGACAGAAAAGTTGTGTGTCCTTCATTCAAAAGTTTCACTGGCAACCAATAGTATTAACTTTTCTAAAGCCATATTCTGGCTTGGCTCAGTCTGGTCTTAGCATCATTTTGTAGAAACATGACTCTGTTCCCTAATAGAAAGACATTTTCTCATTTCAACATTCTCCCAAAAGGCATATAAAGTAATTTCCCATGCTTGATATTTCTGTGCTTAACATTTTCTTCTCTTTGATCTCATGAAACATGATATAAGCAGATTTCGCTCTCATCATTATGGAATCGAGCCCACTTAGAACACTTAATAGCTGTAATATGGGCCAGTTAATGAGCAGCCTGATTCTTTAACAGGTTCCATACCAAAACCTATATCTCTCCTTTTGCTCTCAGTATTCCTGTGGGGTTAGTAGGCAGCAAATAATAATTGTGAGGACTTCATGGATGGCAAAATTGAATTAAGTATATTAAAGAATCTGTTCAGAATCCTCTAGTTAGACTCTATGCAGGACACAAGCAAAGTGGAAAGTTGATAAAATGCACTTGTAACAACCCTGAATTGTATGGAGTATTGCTATCTTTGGGGAAATCATTGAATATAATGTAACCACATGTCAATGGAAAGCTTTCTGGAAATGATAGTATTTGAGCTTATAGTTTATATTAGAGGAAAAATATTCCCACTATAAAAAATAAAAAGCATAGTAGAATTTTCCTTATTGAAGTCCTTGAATGCCAGGGAGAATAGCATGCATTTAACACCATAGGAAATCAGTTCATATTGCTCATCGGACTTTTGCTTTGCATGCCACATTGGAGAAGAGTCTTATTTTCTCTGAATCTGTTTCTTGAATTCTAAAATGATGAAATTGGACTAGCTTGTGCTATATCTCAAGGTTCACTTTCTGTCTCTCTCTCTGTCTTTGTCTCTCTCTCTTTTTCTCTCTGTTGCTCTGTCTCTCTGTCTCTGTCTCTCTGTCTCATCTCTGTCTCTCTCTTTCTGTGCGTGCGTGCCTGTGTGTGTATGTGTGTGGGGGGTTGTTGTCTGTCTCTTTTTCTCTCTCACTCCTCTCCAGAGATTTAGACTGAACCTAGTAAGAAAGATCTTACTAGGAATTCAACAATATTGATCCTCCAATATGTTCCCATTTATTCACCTTAGGATGTTTCCCAAAAAGTTTTGAATTATTTTAAGTAAGAAAATAATTGTGCATATATTTCTAACCATTTTTGGTTAGTGTACACAATCAGAATTTTTCTGGACCACATCTAAATTCTTATTATTTTAGTAGCAAAACATATTTTACATAGTGAGGTGCAGTTAATCTGAAGTTGAACCAATTTGCCACCATCTTTTTATCATCTTGTCAATGCATAAGTGAGCTCAATAAAATTTAGGCAGTTCGAATGTATTATTGTTCCTTTAACAACTGAACTAGCCCAGCTTTTATGACCTTACTAATACATGGAGGCATGTGTCTGCATGTATGTGTGTGTGTGTGTGTTTGTTTATGTCTGCTAGGTAATATATATATATATATGTATATGTATATATATATGTATATATATATATGTATAACTTTACAAGCTAAACTCTTTACTTATACTATCATGGCCCAGAAACATGCTCATATTGGGAAAGTCTTCCCAGCTCGGACATTCATACGTGCCAAATATTCCCTGTCTCATGTTCCTATTTAGTGACTGGATTGTCCCAGAAAATGTACTTAAGCAAGATGCTCAGGCTACCCATATCTTCATTGTTCTCCAGGCTCCATAATGGAATTTCACAACCAAGCTCCCACACTATTTTTCCTTCACTCTCCCCTCCCCTTTTTTGTGTTGTCTTTCCCTGGCTCCCATTAAAATGTAAACACTTTTCAGGAGGGAACTGCATTTATTTTCTGCTTTTAAGAGTATTCCCAGTACTTTGCCCCAGGCTTCACAGCATAGTAAATACTTAATAAATGCTTATTGCATAGTTCCCTGACAGGCTTATGTTGTAATGATCTGAGGAAGGTGGAAATGACTTTCTGACCAAAAAAGTAACAATAACAACAACAAAATGCTACCCACCCAGTCAACCTAAAAATTCACTTTTTGAATAGAAGAGGATCAGCTTGAGCTGAAGTTATTTTCAGAATACTTAAGCAAACTGACAGAAGACAAATTTTTAGAAGATATGATTTTTATTATCAGAATATTGAATCACTGTTATATGAAACAGGCTTCTTTTCCTTGACTCTGGAGAACAGATCTAAAAACATCAAGACCCAGTAATAAGGAGGAGAATTTAGGCAGGATCCCCCTCTAACAATTATCTATTTGAGGTAATACTTTTGCAAATTCAAGAAAATGTGGAATTGACTTTTCTCAGAAATGTTATAGATGACATTCATAGACTTCCAGAGATTAAAAGCTTGTTAGTAATGTTCCTATGGATACTGAATTTGTACAAATCCCATAAAAATCTACAACTTGCTGGTGAGTCATTATCTGAAGACATCCAGACTACCATTGATGATTATTGTTTTTGACCAAGAACAATTAATCCTTTGGACAAGCAGGAAGAAGGTTCTGATAAGGGAGAACAATTTAGTTTCTTGGTCCCACTCTATAAAGGTAATCGAATTAGAAATCCGATTTATGTCAAGTCTCTGAGACTAAATTTTCTTCATAAAACATACTTATGGCTCATGGCTTTGCTGCTACCTTCCTTTTGGTCAGCCCTCCACAGCACCCTACCTCATGCAGTCTTTTCCCTTTCCATTCCCCCATACCACTTGTTATCTTCTCTAACTGCACTATGCTTCTCAATCCCATTTCTCCTCCTTATAGCTAACTAATTCTTTTATGCTGCTAAATCCCTTGCAAGATCTAACCTGCTAGGTAAGGGCATGCCCCAACTTTATGGGTTGCTCTTTTTCACTGGGCAATTGTGAGTTTCACTAACGAACTTGCTTTTCATGTGTTTTCTCAACTCTATTTCATAGTTAGTCTTCCTGGTGTCTATTGTATCCCTTCATTTTATGTGAAACCTGTTCCCTAAAGCAAATCTACCTTTTGCCAAAGAGAATGGCCATTGTGACTTCATCACATGACAAACTCAACTTTTGTTGCCTACTGTTGTTTGCTGACAAACCCCACATGACCACCACTAGATTAAATAACAGCTAATCAGACTCTATAAATCCCAACAGTGAAACTACCATTTATCCCACCTGATTTAAATTAATATTATTTCCCAATAATGAAAAATCTTCTATGGAGTCTTCATCACAGAGTGGAAAGTAACATTGGCTTCTATAAAAATACACCAGCTGCAAAGACATTCTTATGGGATCTAAACAGGTGTGCATATTTAGCCTATATGATGGACAGAAACAGACTACAGATCTTCCCTTCCAGGACCAATATGGCTAAATTTAGATAGAATTACCTGAGACAGACTATAGCACAATGAATTGGACTTCACTATCACCTTTGGAAGACCATCTATTAATGTTTTCATGTCTGCATTGAAATGGAGCATGTGGGTACTCAAAAAAAATGATCAATTTATTTGTTTTCAAAGTATCATTTAGAACCATTATCTTGTTTCAAGAATCTTCTAAGACATTTTAGCCTCTGCTCAAACCCTGTTTATCATTATACATACACGGGGACAAATCAAAGCATTAATTTTAAAAGCTACATTTTCAAAAAGGATTATTCTTGTGAGACACATAATGAAGTAGAAAGAAAAGCTGGACTTGGGATCAATAATCAAGAATATCTTAGAATAAATTATACCTCTGATATATGTGACCCTCAACAAATCACTGAATCTCACAGAATTCTAAGTAAATCTCTAAAACTCGAAGTTGAAGAGAATATATGAGCTTCCATTGATAGGGAAAGTTTCATCATCCAGTAGCTTACTTCAGTAAAATTACAGGTTCTGTTCTGATCGCTTTCATTCTTATACTGAGTCATTATTTTTTTACCTCATTTCGTTTGTCAGCTTTATGGGTTCTCCTTTTTTTTTTACCCAATCTAAGTGAATTTAAATGTGAATTAAGATACTGATTACATACTTGATCAATATGGATTATGGTGTGGTTCTGTGATTTATTTTTTTTAAAAACATCTGTATTATGCATGTCCTTTGGAATCAATCCATTTTACCAGTTAATTGTGTAATTAGGGCATTTTTTGAAACACATATTATGCACTTCATAGGATGGAATGGCTTTGAAGAAGCCATTCTAGGCTATCCTATAATTAAGTAATTAAGTTTAATGCTCAATAAAGAAAATATCCTTTGAATAGTTAGTGAAAAAGACAGAGCAAAGGCAGAGTACAATATGTTTACTTTCACAGAATCCTTGCAGAAAACATAGTATATCATGTGATAATCTACATCTTTAATTACTGTAATGGGATAATGATGGAATGATATTTGGAAATATAATAAAACATCAAGACCAATTTAGTCATACACAAGTATAATTTCAAGATGGCAGAATCTATTGCATATTCAAAGATATTATGTGAATCATTTCTTATTTACAGGAAATAATTTGAAAGATTTTTCAGACTATCAAAGAATTGTGGTTCATTATTAGACTCATTTCTACAATTTCCCTAAAGGACTTTGTTTTGTTTAAAAGGGGATTTAAAAAAACTTCCCTTCAATTTAATTTTTACATTGTTGTTGTCTTGTAATTTTGTTGGAAAATATATAGATTCTAGTCTGTATATCCAATTTTATTGACATCACTTATAATAAATTTTCATTAATTCCTTTTTTAAAACCAATATGGACATGAAAAATTTCTGCATGTTCTGCAGAAATATAAAAACTTGTTATGAAAAATTATGCTGTATCCATTAAAGTTTAAGAAAGCTAATTGTTAGACCCCAGCTTTTGGGATAAATACTCACTATTTGGCAAAAACTGCTGGGAAAATTGGAAACTAGTGTGGAAGAAATTAGGGCTTGACCCATACCTAACACCACATACCAAGATAAGATCTAAATGGGTTCATGATGTAGATATAAAGAGGGACTTTGTAAGCAAGTTAGAGGAATGTAATATAGTTTATCTCTCAGACCTGTGGAGATGGAATAAATTTATGTCCAAAGAAGACCTGGAACTCCTAATTGAACAC
>JAJPUD010034925.1:0-10575 GCA_023553655.1 Myrmecobius fasciatus | reverse complement strand
CTCAAGCATTTCAACATTATTAGCATGTAGTGGACTTCCTGCCATCTAGGGGAGGGGAGGGGACTGGGAGTAAAATTTGTAATGGAAAGCTTTGTAAAGATCAACGTTGGGGAACTATCCATACATATGTTATACAAATAAAAAGCTTCAATAAAAAAAATTAAAAATTAAAAAAAAAAGAAAAAAAAACTTATCAGGTTCTCTAATATTGCCTCAGGAAAAAAAAACAAGATAATGTGCTTAGCATTAACATTTGAAACCTCTTACATTCTAAATCTACTGTATGAAGGGTTGATTAGGAAAAACCTAATCAATTGAGTCCTCTAATCTGATTGATAAAAAGTATAGATCTTAGATTTGAAAGGGCCCACTAGTTTTTGAAAAACACTCAGGAAATGTTGATGGCATATCCCCAGTAACTGCCAGTATGAAGATAAAATCAAAAGCATGAGGAATCTAGTTGTGTTAGAGGAGTAATTTACCTGGACATATATATTACATATTAAGGGGGATCCCATGTAAAATTTATTGATGATGTATAATCTTGAGGGTGTACACTATATTTTGAAAATTATTTAGAGTAAAGCCTCTGATTATATCAAATCCAATAAATGGTTTTGCTATAAACTAGTAGGTAGCAAACTGTGACCCACTAAAGTAATTTGTGAATATTTGCTCTAATCTAATTATATTTTTTAACTCTTCAAGTGTAAACAATGGAGTCAGGGCTCAGGTGCTATCATTTTAGGAATGTGGTCTCACAGAATATCTTCTATTTTCCCATTCTGTGTGGAAAAAGGGTGAACTATTCAAGGATTATGGATTATGATCACTGGGAAATTCATTGAAAGGCTCAATTATTGATGATGCGATTAATACTTTATAATTACCTTTCTTTAAATCTTGGACATGTGATAGAAGGTGCAGAAAGATTTATCCACATCTTGGCAAATTTGAAATCTTACATTCCCACACAATGAATCAAGTGTAGTCGAATGACCTGGGGCATGATCTAAAATTGGCAATGCTTTAAATAAGAAATTCTTGTCTTTGCAGTATTTCTTAAGAGCTAGGTTAAAATAATTTGAAAATTAGTCATTGGAAAAAGCTTTAGTCATCTATGATTTCTTCTTTGACTGAATACTAGAAGAGGTCAATGACTGGAACAATATACATCTCAAGTATTTTGAGATCAATATACATGAATAAATTTTAATGACAATTTTCCTTTTTACTAACTTTTCAGTTGAAGAATCAGATGATCATTTCACTTGTAATTTGATTTGAGAGTTCTTTCTTGGAAATGTAAGTTCTGAAATTCATCTTTTTTTTTTTTTCCAAGATGGGCCATCAACATTGACATTAAACATTTATTCATCAGTATACCTACCTTCAACTACCACCTTCAAAACAACAGGATATTTCATTATTGTATCTTTTTTTGCCAGTAATGTTTGTATCTGAAGTGTTCTTTTTTCTACTTATTTTTTTCTTTAAATAATACACCTCTTAGAAATACGGTATACAGTAGCATATCACAACCGCATTAAATGATAGCAAGTGTAGACTGAAGCTATAGTGGGCAGGTTAAAACCCTTGTTTAGTTTATATGCATTTCATTAGTCAAAATTTAGATCCATTATAAGAGATTTACTGTCTATAATTCATACTAACTCAAATTTTGTATTTTTTTAACTCATTAATTGATTTATTTAGTAATCTATAATAAAGCATAAAAGGTAGGTTTGGGCCAATTTGTGAAAGTTTTAAGTGTCAAAGGAAAGTATATTTGATCCTATAGGCATTTGGAAGTCACAGGAATTTCAAGAAAGAACATGGTTAGAACTATTCTCTCTCTCTCTCTCTCTCTCTCTCTCTTCTTTTCTTTTCTTTTCTTAAAGCTTTTTATTTGCAAAGCATATGTATGGGTAATTCTTCAACATTGACCCTTACGAAGCTTTCTGTTACAAATTTCCCCCCCTAGTCCCCACCACTCCCCTAGATGGCAGGAAAACCACTACATGTTAATTATGTTAAAATACTTGACCAATTGAATATATGTATATATATTTTCACACTTATCTTGTTGTGCAAGAAAAATCATAGGTTAGAATTATTCTCAAGGAAAATAATGTTGGCAGTTGTTTAGGTGTTGAATTAGAGTGTGGAGAGACTTTAGTCCGAGATAACTATTGGAATAATTCATATAAAAATGATGAATGCTTACATTCATCTGTATGTGTAGGAAGGGGATATAGATGGAAGAGGTACTGTGGATGCTGAAATGGTAACATTTTTTAAAGTAAATGTGTTCATTGAGTGAATATGAGAATTTGAGAATAATGCCAAATTGAGAATCTGACAATCTAGAAGGATTGTGTTACCATTGATGGAAATACAAAGGTTTGAAATAAGTTTGAATTTTGGGTAAAGTAAAGTAGTTTTAATTTGAGCATTTTTACTTTACTTTTTACATTTTACTTTGTGATACCTATGGGACATCCAGTTTGAAAATTGCAAGTCATCTTGAAATATGCACACACACAGGCAAACATACATATATTCTTAGATTCCACTCCTGAATTTTACATACCCACACATGTATGTGTATATCTATATCTGTATCTATATTTATATAACATCTCCTTATTGATATTGGTATCATCAGGATAAAGATGGCTTAAACCCAAGGAAGTTTATGGATATATGAAGAAGCAAACTACAGAGAAAAGAAAAAAGCTCTTGGACAGATACTTGATGTAAGCCTATAGTTAGGGAGAATGGTATGAATGATGACCCTATAAAGATGAGTAAGAAGTAAAGAAAATAATATAATAAAAAAGAAGTAAAGAAAGAGTAAGAAGAATGGTCACACAGAGAGGATGAGAATCAGATGAGAGTAGTGTCATGAAACACCGGAGAATAATATTATCTTGAAAAAGAAGGAATTCAAGATTTCCAAATGTCAAAAAGATTTAGAGGATGAAGATTGAGAAAAGAGGATTACGCATGGCATTTTAAAGATTATTGGTACCTTGATACTTTTGGAAAGATCTTTTAAAGTTCAATGTAGAGACATCTTTTACTAGGACTTTGACTTTAGTAAAAAGTAGAAGAGTTGTAGAGTGATAGCTTCAGAATAATACGATATTGTGAAGCATTGTTCAAATTGTTCAAACACATGTTGATAATCACTGGAGGAAGAAACCAATAGAGGGAAACAGAAAACTAGAGAGAGAGGGTAACTCCAGTAGACAATTTGTTGAAAAAGACTGCAAAGGATTGGATCAAGGTCTCATGTAGGCAGGTGTTTGTCATTGTGAGCATAAATGATACCTAATTACATATACAAAACCAGAAAAGGAATAAAAATGTGAGAATGACATAAAGGTTTAGAGTTTGTTTTTGTTTCATTTTGTTCTGTTGACATGAGTAATAGGAAAATGGATGATGTTCATGATAGTCTCTGTTAAGACAAAGTCCTTGGGTGCTAGAAATCACTATTGATCAGAGAAATGCAAATTAAGACAACTCTGAGATACCACTACACACCTGTCAGATTGGCTAAAATGACAGGAAAAGATAATGACAAATGTTGGAGGGGATATCAGGAAACTGAAACACTGAAACATTGTTGGTGGATCCAACCATTCTGGGGAGCAATTTGGACCTATGCTCAAAAAGTTATCAAACTGTGCATACTCTGTGACCCAGCAGTATTTCTATTGGGCTTATATCTCAAAGGGATCTTAGAGGAAGGAAAGGACCCATATGTGAAAAAATGTGGCAGTCCTTTTTGTAGTGGTTAGAAACTGGAAACTGAATGGATACCCATCTACTGGAGAATGGCTGAATAAACTATGGTATATGAATGTCATAGAATATTATTGTTCTGTAAGAAATGACCAGCAGGATGATTTCAGAGAGGCTGGAGAAACTTGCGTGAACTGATGCTAAGTGAAATGAGCAGAACCAGGAGATCATTATACATGGCAACAAGAAATCTAAATGATGATCAATTCTGATAGACATGGTTCTCTTCAACAAAGAGATGTTTCAAAGCAGTTCCAGTTGTTCAGTGAGGAAGAAAGCCATATACACCCAGGGAGAGGCCTGTGGGATCTGAGTGTGGACAACAACATAGCATTTTCACGCTCTCTATTGATGTTTTCTTGCATTATGTTTTCCTTCTCAGGTATTTTTTTTTCTTGTAGATGTGATTTTTTTCTTGTACACCAGGATAACTGTATAAATATGTATACACATATTTGATTTCTGAAGTATTTTCACATAATTAACATGTATTAGACTTCCTGCCATCTGGGGAGGAGCTGGGGAGAAGCAAGGAAAAGTTTGTTACAGATAGCTTTGCAAGGGTCAATGTTGAAAAATTACCCATGCATATGTTTTGCAAATAAAAAGCTTTAATTAAAAAAAAGACCAAGTCCATGGGTAAGAGGATGGAGAAAGGTGGGTAGATTTAAGAAGAGAAAATTTGATTTAGAAAAGTCTATATTAGCAGTAAAATGGTTCTTTAGGAGAAAGTGAAGCTGGTAATTTTATATAGCTCTCTCTCCCTCAAATACAGTTCACTTGCATGCCATCTCCATTATCATGGTTTTCTTTGAGAATGAAGGACAACAAATAGGGAAGAATCAAATAACTGCTTTGCTATAGTAGGGACAGGTCTAGTCACTTTAGTTGTATGACACAAGCTCTATTCTGATGCATATATAGAGGAGGAGAGGATACAGATGGTAAGAATAATACAGGGCTGGTCTTTGGCAAAGCATGACCAAACTACACAAGCAAGCCAAGCATACTTGATCAGAAAACAATACAGAATTCAAATGGTTAAATATATATTTAATACTAGAAAGGAAGAACACAACATATAGGAATAGTAAAGAACTAAGGGAGTGGAAAGGTAGAAGACCTGAAATTTTTGATGAAGACAGTAGTTAGTAAGAGTAAAGCCTGGGGAAAGAAGGAATGATGGATTATAAAAAAGATATTAAAGTATCCAAGTTTTTTTATCTTGGAATTATATGTCAAGGGTCCATTTTCTTAAACTGTGGATTGTGTCCACATTTATAGTCTCATATCTAAATGTGGGAGTTGCAAAGTTATAGTTTATTATCAGTAAATATTTTATTTGTATATCTATTTTGTATGCCTGGATCACAAGAATTCCTTGAGCAAAAATGAATCTTGAGTAGAAAAAGTTTAAAAGGCTCTGATCTAAGGTATAGCTATTATTGTATGTGGTTGACTTGTGTCCAACACAACATATCTTTTTTTCTGGTTTTCTTTAATATTAGTTCAATTCAGGCAATATTATTATCCAAATTGGATTTATAGATGTTCTCTAAATTTAAAATGCCATCTCTCAAATTTGTGCTTCTGTTTAACTGGTTCATGTTTAAAATTCATTCTTTCAGCAGCTCTGTTCTTGCAAGAAGATACAGTTTAGTTATATTACCCCTATGCAGCGTTCTGTGATTTTCACTTTACAACTTCCATCAGCATAAAAGATCTTTTGTTCATGAAGTTTTCCTATAACTTTTATCTAGCTTTACCTATATGCCATTGTAGGCACTTTGAAGGTAAATTAATGGGATTATAGATGAGGAGTTGGAAGAGATTTTTAGAGACCATCTAGTCCAAATTTCTTATCTAAAAGTTGAAGAAAATCAGAAAGGTATAGTGACTTAACCAATGTTACACAAGCATTTAGTGACAAAGTTAGAATATTTTTCTAACTGCAAATAAAGATTTTTTCTTACTACATTATTTTTGAAAAATTTGAATACAATCCAGCAAAAAGCATAATGCCTGCCTTACAACTAGAAATGTCTTAATGAATGTTTTATTTGACCTAAATTTGCAGTAAAGTGGTCTACACTACATGCAAAAAAGTTGTTTTGAAAAATAGGAAATTTCTTATCTTGGAAAATATTCAAATAGTGGTCAATTGACCATTCTCATGGCATTTGTAAAAAGATTTCATAGGAATTTTCAGATCTCTTCCAATTCTGACACAGTTTAAGGATGTGCATTAGGTTAAAATACTTATTCATTGGATTTATTTAAGTACAAAATATCCCAAAATTAATTTTCAGAAGGCTCTCCTTGTATTTTACTAGGATGAAATTGAGTTCTGATTTATAGGATCATAACAACCTTCCTTATTAACCTGACATTCTGAGGTTACAAGACTGGAAAAGCCATTACTGATTCAATTACATCTATGATGCTTTGCAGCCTAGCCAGCATATGGACTAGCATAGATATTATCTGTATGTTAATGGTAATACCATTCACCTATACCTTTCTTCAATGATGGCAGAGGAGATGCAGAAAAGGACAGTTTTCTTTGCAGACTTCAGAGTGTAAATTTAGTGTGCTCTCAACTTTCATATCTTGCAATGCAACCTTATTAACTTGGCTCAATGTGTCACTGGAACAAGGGAAAATAGAGTGGACGCAAGGAAAATTTAACCATATGAAGGGAATAGGGTAAGACTATAGTTTTTACCCTGTTTTTAAAAGCACATGTGAGGAGCATAGAGGTACAGTGGATAGAGCACTAGCCTTCGAGTTAGGAAGACCTGAGTTAAAATCTGACTCTAGATACTTACTAGCTCTGTGATCCTGGACAAATAACTTACCTCTGATTGCCTCTTTAAAAAGTAAAAAAAAAAAAATAATATCACATGGATTTTTTTTAAAGTGTTGGTATTTTGAGAAAGAAAAAACAAACCTTAAGTAGGTATAGTGAATATGCTTATGAGAATGCTAAGTAGGACTAACAAGATTATAACATCCGGATGTCTTTGTTCTACATTGCAAAATATCCTATTTAACAATATGTTGAGATAATTCTTCACCAAATTGGAGGAGTAACAAGTCTGAATAACTATTGACTCACTGAGACAACTGTTTGAGTGAAGTCAAAATCGATTTAAGGTTCACTCTTGGATTTGGCCCACAAAATGAGCAGACAAATATAATCTAAAAGCTATGATATCAACACTACAGCTGAACTCTTCTACATGTGTTGTCTTCCCCAATTAAAATGTAAATGTCTTGAGAACAGAATTGCCGCACATGTATATTCATGTTTCCAATATTTAGAGCAATATATAGTATATGGTAAATTTTCAACCTGACCTAATACACAAAGCCCTATAAGAGAAACCACAACAAAAGGGCCATGGGGGTCACCCTGGGAAGTCCCCTCAGCAGCACTAAGCCTGAAGAAGTATATTGTATTTATAGAAAAAGATATAACCAGGCTGTTTTGCTAACCCTCTTTTGAAAACATTTAGCCCTCCCACAGAAATATAATGAGCCAACTTATAGCAAACACCACTCTGTAGATTTCGGTTCTCCCGGCTTTTCACTACTGTGTGTAGGCAGTGTCAGTGATTTTTTTTATTATTATTTTTTTGTAATTCTGTGAGTGGGAGAAATGTAATTCAGTCCTCAAGGTTATGGTCCACAGCTGCTACTTTTTGTCTCCATAGCTCAGCTGCCCTGAATTCCTTAATGTGGAAACAACATGCTGAGATAGCCTAATACAAATGAAATTTTGCTTTCCTGATTTGATTTTGGGAATTTTAGGAAAACTAAAAAGAATTCTCCCTGTGGGTCTACTATATCTAATGACTGATACTTCAAATGCTATTATTAGAGCCTCAAGTTAATATACACAATTAAAGATCTTCTCTTCAACGATTACATGTTGAGCCATCTTGATGTACTAATTAAAATATATTTCTAAATGGGAAGCTGGAAAAATCTAAAAAGAGGAAATAGATTCGAGAATGTTGGTATTTCTTTTAAGGAAGAGAAGCAGTGACTTCTAGTCACTTGTGACTTATGAAGTTGGAAAAATAATTTGAAGGCAGAATGACAGTTAATAAATTGGCTGTGGTTTGGAGGGCAAATTACTTAAGATGGTAAAGATTAAAAATGAGTTCTGTGAAATTAAGCAAGACATAAATGGACAGAATTTTAGGGGGCACAAATTAAGTAGGAAAAGGACAAGCATTTAGAAAAATAGGACAGGGTTACTCACTCTGTCATTGCCATTTCTGGGAAAGGGCATTACATAAACTTAGCACTTGATTTTGTAACACTAAAAGGGAATAAACATTTCCCACTAGTCTCACAAAATAATAATAATAATAGTTATTTTCTCTATATTAGTTATTAAATGTTTCCATAGAGATAGCATGGTGTGCTAAATTAAAAAAAAAGCCAGCTTCACAGTGAAGGAAACAAGTTCAAATCTCATGATGGTCATATATTGACTTGTATCCTGAACAAATCATTGAACTTTGCAAGGACTTGTGTAATGTTCTAACCCTAGCAGTGCAGTTATTTGTCTCCAATATTAGAAAATATTCTTTTCCTGCAGTTTTTTCCATTGATAAAATCATAAACATTGTAGGAAAAAGAAATTCTCATTATCTCAATGGATGCTTCAATACAGGCTAGAGTTGGTTACTAGTCAGTATTACATGTTCCCTTCTTTCTGTCTGTCTCTTTCTCTGTCTCTGTCTCTCTTTCCCTTTCTCTCTTTATATATAGGTATAGATATATAGATATGTAGATATAGATAGATATAAATATATATAGATAGATATGACTGTACTATATCGATCTATCCATATTATAATTTGTAAATGAAAAAAAAAAACACACGCATGGAATGTTAACAGCATTATAGAGTGAACATGCCCCAAGGGAAGAGGTATAAAAGGACAACTTTCAACCTATTCTTTTGTGTTGATGAGAGGTCCATAGGTGTTGCACATCCAACAGGTTAAAACTTTTCAATTTATTAATAAGTTGTGCTGATATTTTGCCATTTTTGTTTTTTACAATACTGTTTATTATATGGGAACTACTCTCTGGGTGAAGTGAGGGGGAGATGATGGAAATAACATTTAGGAAATAAAAAAAAGAAGACATCAAAAAACTTTACTTAAAATAAATTTCTTTCAAATATGTTTTACAGAATTGAGCATAATTTATTATTTGTGTGTAGAGTTTAGGAGCAGGTTTTGTGGGTTTTTTTCTTTATTTTCTTCAGGTAGGGAACTCTAGAGGACAGGCAAAATGCTTCACTAATATCCTCTTAAAGTCCATATAAAGCAAAAGCTTCCAGGTAATTGAATGGGCCCCTTGGAACCAATGTAGGAGAAGATATGAACCAGAATCACATAGCATGGGCAGACACAGATGACTAGTGAACTACATCAGTGAAGAAAATTACTAAACTGATCGCATTGAAGTTTCTGTTGAGGAAACTCTCTACTGATGTATTGGCAAATATTCTTCAGGTTTTACTTTTTAAAAATTGTTTTCCTTTTTATAACTATGCATTTATATTAACTTTAAAATATATTTCTTTATGAATAATGGTGGGAGAGAAAAATCAGAACAAAAGGTAAAAAGGGGTGGGGCCAAGATGGTGGAGTATAGACACAACTATGTGACCTTCTCTGACCTCCTCTTAAACCAACACCAGATTAAGCCTCTAAAGTGGTTTTGTAGCCAAAGCACCCCAAAATATTTGGAGTACAACACATTCCCAGAAGAAGTTACCTTGGAAGAACACCAGAACAGGTCTGTTTCAGTTGGGCAGGGGGGGACAGTCTACAGAGCCCAGACAGCAGCATGGGGAGACAGAGAAAAAAGCCGGGCCAGGACTCAGAGCATAGCAGTTTCTAAGCACCAGGGAAGTTTCTGTTATCCTCTTAGGCTACACTGTCCTGTTTGCAAGCAGGTGCTTTGGCAGATCTGCCATTTATAAAAGGTAGAATGTAAACCACTAAGAATGCTGGATGTGGCCCCAATTGCCCAACATCAGAACTCAATCAGCAGAACTTCCCCAGGGCAAATTAAAGCAGCTGTCACTCCTTTCCTTTGAAAAGACCTCAACCTTTAAAAAATGAATAAAAAACAAAAAAGAACTCTCAACTTAGACAGCTTTTATGGAGAAAAAGAACAGACCTCAGATCCTGAGGTTCATAAAGGTAAAACAACTCAAGAGGAAGCCACAAAGGAAGACATGAGCTGGTACCCATTTCACAAAGCTTTCTTGGAAGATTGCATAAAGAAGCATTAGAAGAAAAATGGGGAAATGAAATGAGATCATTGCAAGAAAGAATGGAAAAAGCATATAATGCCCTACAAAAGAGATTTGAAAAAGACACTAATTCATTGAAAAAAAATGGTGAAATGGAAAAAGACTGCAATGAACAGCAACAACAAAAAAATGAATTGGCCAATTACAAAAGGAGCTAAAAAGGTACCTGAAGAAAATAATACACTAAAAATTAGAAATGAACAAATGGAAATGAATGAATTAATGACTTCAAGAATCAAAAACAAAAACAAAAAAATGAAATAAAAAATAGAAGAAAATATGAAATATCTCCTAGGAAGAACAACTGACTTGAAAAACACATCTAGGAGAGACAATCTAAGGATTACTGTACTTCCTCAAAGCCATGATGACAAAAAGAATCTAGACACTATGTTACAGGAAATTTTGAAAGA